>JABUQX010140622.1:0-2500 GCA_015478945.1 Trachelipus rathkii
TTATAAATACTTGTTTACGGCCATTGATAGGTATAGTTGTTATCTTTTTGCTATTCCTTTAAAGGAGATGAATGCTGAAAGCGTCATTAAAGTATTATTGTATGAGATTCTACCTTTCACTGGAGTGCCTGACAAAATCCTCAGTGACAATGGAGGATGCTTTAAAGCTCATCTGTTTGAAGAGGTCTGTAAGATGATTGGGGCAGAACATATCTGCACCACAGTGGGAAGCCCACAAGTCAACGGAAATCTTGAAAATAGGCATCGAGTTTTATTAAGCAGCCTTCGTTGCATGTTAAGCGAAAATGAGTTCAAACATCACGATTGGGTATCAGTCTTACCGTTTGCGCTTTTTGCAATAAGAACGGCCCCTCTAACAGAAAATGGGATTACAGCTTCTCAGGTGCTTTTTGGCCAAAACGTGAATATACCTGGGAGATTAGTAGAGTCAGAGAGACCTGGAGAAGCTATGTGTTATGATAAATATTTAAACAAGTTAGCAGGGTTGTTTGCTCAGCCGCTGGCACCGAGAGCCACTTTGAAGAACCGATCAGTGTTCGTTCCTAAAAATTTGAAGGAAACCAAGCTAGTTCTTGTAAGAAACAAGCAATATAATTTAGGCAAGCTCGAACAAAAGTACCAGGGGCCCTATAAGGTGTTACGTTTCACTAATAATACAGTTTATATCTTAAAAAATGGTCAGCCGGTAGCAGAGAATTTAAGAAACATAAAGATCTATTACCATTTAGCGGAGGCCGATCAGAGTAGAAAATAGCAGAAAAATAAATATAATAAAAATGTGAAAGAAAGAAATCATATGTAGACAACCTCTTACTAATCTTTTCTTTTACAGGTAATTCGGTCAAAGGTTACGTAATTAGAAATTTTGCAAGTGCAAAGATTGTGTACACAAATTATTGAATAATAATATTTAGTAGTTGTAATTTACCCTCCTCAAGTAGTTTTCCACCTATCTTCCTTCCTCTATCCTTGAGATTGTTTGTAATAGAATTAAGGAAGGCATTCTGTGTGGCTAACTATCAAACATATTGAAATTATCTCAAATGGAAGCTCTCTTCCATTTGCTGTTCCAATTTGTTTGAGCTATACTCCAGGGCCACCACTTTGATCTGGTAAACGTTCGTTTACCCGATGCAAAACTAAGGAGAGAGGGAGGGGCACCTAGGTGCTATACTTCCCCTATATAAGTAGGGGAATAAAAAGCTCCCAAACTCCTTGAATTACCAGTGGAAAAATACTGAAGGCATACGAATGCCTAACAATGCCAACTTTTAGGGTTAAAGATTCAAATTTGTAACGGATTGGGGAGAGCTTATGGAAGCCGCCTTGAGAGGCCCTAGCCGAGGGATTATTATTTTAGACGCCGGACGAATCGGTTGTGTGTCAGGTAGCATAGGGCCAACAAGCCGGCAGTTTGCCGTGTCATTATTATTATATCAAATTAACTTTGTCTATTCCATAATTAAGTACTTTCTGACCATTGTGATTACAAAATTGATTATATCATCTGTCATATTATTATTTCACGTGCATATTTAATAAACTTAGATCACAGAATAACCATTTTTAATAAATCATCCATTCAGTAATTATTTATTTAATTGGTCTGAGTAATAACCTCAGATCATATATATATATATATATATATATATATATATATATATATATATATATATATATATATATATATATATATATATATATATATATATATAATATATATATATATATATATATATATATATATATATATATATATATATTTGTGTGAACAAAACTCATATAATATATATATATATATATATATATATATATATATATATATATATATATATATATCATATATATATGTATATGTATATATATATATGTTATATGTATATGTATATATGTAATAATAACTATATGCTGCTCTTTCATATGTAATATGTATATGCTCCTTTCATGTATGTATATATGTATATATGTATGTATATGTTTTTTTTTTGTAATGTATGTTGTAATATGTATATGTATGTATGTATGTATATGTGTAATATATATATATATATATATATATATATATATATATATATATATATATATATATATATATACAATATAATATATATATATATGTATATGTATGTATATATATGTATATGTTTATATTGAGGTTTAGATTTATATATAAAATTTTCTATAATAATCCATATTTGCCTTTATTTCTCTTTCTTCCAATAATAATAATATATATATATATATATTCTCTCTCCTCTCTTTCATATGTGTGTGTGTGTGTGGTGTGTGTGTGTGTGTGAGGGGTGTGTGTGCGTGTTTATACAAGTGTGTGTGTGTGTGTGTGTGTGTGTGTGTGTGTGGATATATATATATAAATAAATATTTATATATATATATATATATATATATATATATATATATATATATATATATATATATATATATATGATCCGACCGTCATCGAGTGTGGACGCAGTAA
>JABUQX010140622.1:10000-13526 GCA_015478945.1 Trachelipus rathkii
AGCGTGTGAAATTTGTATGGAAAAAAAAGGAAAAATTTTTTTTTTATACCAATAACTTATTTGGAATCAGCGTATGGTGCCCAGGGGGCTCGAGCCGACGGTGGGACAGTGGGGGGGACGAAGTCCCGTCGTTCCCCAGAAGGCCGAGAGACCCAAACTCTTTGCATCTTGGTGGTTTACCTGAATTGTATTCTTTTAGTTCATTCCATTCCTTCCATTCCATTCCATTCCTCTCTCTCTCCTCTCCTCTCTCTCTCTCTCTTTATGTATGCATGTATGTATGTATATATATATATATGTATGTATATGTATATGTATAATATGTATATATGTATGTGTATGTATGTAATAATATGTGTGTGTGTGTGATTGACAGGAGGATCATTAACGTGGATGTTGGTGATGTGTCCTGGGGATGTGGGCCTGGGCAGTCGGACCGGATCCGTCCAGTTAACATGGAGTTATCTACTGTCCCTTCATATATATATATATATATATATATATATATATATATATATATATATATATATATATATATATACATATATATATATATACACAATTATATGAATACCCGTTCTTTCTCTCTTTCTTATATATATATATATATATATATATATATATCTCTTTCAACAAGTAAAAGAATTTGGCGTAGGGTTTATAGTAACATTTTAAATTCAAATTCGACATAATTCTCAAATAAACAAAACAAAAAAAGAAAACAACGAGTTGGTGTGGCAAGGTATGCGATAATAAGGAAACAGGAATAAATTAGCAAATGCATAGCAACGTCATTTAATATTTTTAATGTATGTTTTTTGCATAAAAAAGGTTGGAATAATTTTTTATATTTTCGTGAATGACCCTTGATTTTATCTTTATAAAGAATGAAGATTAATAAATTCTCCTCTCTCTCTCTCTCTCTCTCTCTCTCTCTCTCGCTCCTCCCCCTCAAATGCCATCATTCTCTTTCTTTCTTTCTTTTTTACCGGTTGATGTAGTGTTACATCCATTTTTGTGTAACAGTTCACCGCTGCGGATTGAGTGAATGAGATTTTAATATGTTATGTAATATAATATGGTGGGCTTGATCTCAGGTTAGACAGATGATTTTAATATATATATATATATATATATATATATATATATATATATATATATATATATATATATATATATATATATATATATATATATATATATATATATATATATATAATATATATATATATATAATAATAATATATATATAATATGTATATATATATGCTAATATATATATATATATATATATATATATATATATATACAAGAGAGAATCCTCCCTCGACGACATCATTCCAAACACTGAGTCGAAAAGCAGAATTTAGAATGCCTTTTAGGCACATCATTTTATACATTAAAAATGAAAAGCATGGAACGTCAAATTTAACCAAGTTCAATATGAAACCATAAACAGCTGAAACCTAAAAATATTTTACTTTACAAGGAAAATGAAATTCGTTTTAAATTTCGATAATAACAATAAAATTGAATTTTTATGGATTCGTTGTTTTAAATATTAAAAAATGTCGTCGATAACCCATATTTTATTGGGGCGATGCACTACCTTGCTACCAGAGGGGCCGTCCTGTTATATATATGTATATATATATATATATGTATGTATGTAATAATAATAATAATAATAATAATAATATGTATGTAATAATAATATTGCCAAACACCGCCTCTATATTTCAAAATCCTCACCGAGACCGGGACACTTTCGGATTTATTGTGCCGCCGCGCCACCGCGCCGCTTTACCAAAGTGTTAACCACCGCACCGCACCACGCACCGCACCGCACCGCCACCGCACCGCCACTGGTGAGTCCCAACTCCTAGTTTAAAGTATGGTGTTATTTAGTGTATGCGGAGATAGTTCTTAGATTTAATTGTGAAGGTGTTTTGGTAAAGAATTATCTGGAGATTAGGGGGGGGGGGGAAGAGTAGTGTATATGTGAAAAAAAATTATAATGCTAGTTGCGATTTTTGGGGCAATATCCCAAATCATCGACACTAGACATTAAAACTTTATCTCTTGTCCATAACGTCGACAAATACTTCGTAAATGTAATTGGAGGACATGATTTTTATCCATCTCTCAAAACGAACAAAAAATCATTCCTGACAAATCGTATTCAATATATATGAATAATTTCAATTTATTTCAATTTATTTCGTATTTTACTATATCTTATTATATATACATATATATTCTCTATATATATATATATATATATATATATATATATATATATATATATATATATATATATATATATATATAATGAATGAGCTTACAGAAACATCGATCCATGCAAGGTTAGGTCCTAGATATCTGGCAACGTCGGTCCACCTGCTTCCTTAAGAGTTAGCAATAGTTTCAGACAGTAGAAACTGGGTGCAGAGTTAGGTAATATTTTCTAAAGTTAGATAGAATATATATATATATATATATATATATATATATACTGCTATATATATATATATATATATATATATATATATATATATATATATATATATATATATATATATATATATATATATATATATATATATATATATATATATATATATATCCCGAAAAAAATAAAGTAATTAAAATAAATTAAATGAAAAAAAGGGAATTTATTAGATATATAATTATATTCAATTTACATATGGAACTAATTATATACAATATAATATACACAGTTATCATTTACAAGTATATATACAATTAAAATACAATTGTATATTTATATTTATATTTTTGAAAAAAATTAATTAAAGTCTTTTGAAATATCCTTTTATATATTTTTGTCTTAATTAAAAACCAGTTTTTGGAAGTGTGGATTATTATTTTTATTACTTTCTATATTTGCACATTTTGATTTTCAATCTTAATTAAAAACCGGTTTTTGAGTCTTTGGTATTATTAGTACTTTATTAAAAAATATTTTGTGGGTTTTTGGTGGTTGTACTTAATTACGAAACCAGTTTTTGAAGTCTGTTGAGGTGGTAACTCATTAAAAATCACTTTTTTTTTGAGTCTGTAGTGTTGGTACTTAATAAAAAGACAGGTTGTAGTAGTATTTAATACATGCTGTCAAGACTGTCCTATTCCTTTGTCTAGGCAAGTTTACCGACCGCAATTTTTCAATTATAAACAATTCATCGACATACCCAGTTCATTAAGACATGCAATCTAACGCAACCAAACATAACCTAACATAACCACACACAACTTAACCTAACCTAAAAGACCGAACATAACAACCTAACCTAGCTACCTAACCTAACAACCTAACCTAGCATAACCTAACCTTACCTAGCCTCATCTAACGTAATCTAACCTAACAACCTAGCCCAGCCTAACCTAATCGTTCCTAACCTAGCTTAACTTAATCTAACCTAACCTAACAACATAACATTATATATATATATATATATATATATATATATATATATATATATATGTATATATATATATATATATA
>JABUQX010140623.1:0-7500 GCA_015478945.1 Trachelipus rathkii
TTGGTATGCTTCGTTCCAGTTCATGGAACGGGTGTTTAACCGTTTTTCGCATTTATCGTAAACGCTTTTCCGCGTTTCATGGCGCTGGTTCAGATCAGTTGGACAACCGTTTCCGCATTTATCGTGAAACGCTTTCGTTTTATTGCCGCTGCTCCCACCATCTGCTTAGTTCTGACATTTCTCTCCAAATCCAGCCACCCCGCCGTCTTGTTAAAGTAATCATTCTTGTTTCACTCTGCGGTTCACGGGGATTCAATCCATTGTTTTGGCTCTACAAACAGGGGACGTCTTGGAAGCGTCTGCTATCTTTCTCAACCACAACCTTTCTCATACCCTCCTCCCTCATGCTTCAATATTTACTGATGGATTAATGGCTATAATGAGTGCCCTTCCTCTAAGTTTGTTCCTTAACCAAGATCACCCTTATATAATTTATTCGGATTCACTCAGCGCCCTCCAGGCGCTCAAAGCCGCCTACTCTAAAAACTAAATTATCCCCTTTACAACATTTTCTTCGGACGGTCCACTCTCGCAAGAAACAAATTACACTCTGTTGGACCCCCTCTCAAATAGGGGTGACCGGCAGCGATACCGTCGGAGCGGCCTCCTCTTCTTTTTGTAGCTGTTCTAGGTACCTCCCGAATGCCATTCGACAAGGTCGCCTTCCATCCACTGATTATTATTCTGCTCTCCGACAAGTTTCTTCTTGCGGTAGGGTGCTGGGCGAGGAGTTATCAGCGGACGACTTAGAAATATAAAGCCGGACATTGGTGAGTGGTCTTCCTCTCACCGAGGAATTCCTTGCAGGAGGTGATCTTCGCATGTCTCCGTATTGGCGAATATCAGTCACAGTCAGTACATGCCACAGGATCCTAGCCACACCAACAACAACAACAACAACAACCCAACACACAACATATATATATATATATATATATATATATATATATATATATATATACAGCTATACGCATATATACACATATATATATATATATATATATATATATATATATATATATATATATATATATATATATATATATTTATTAAGGGATATGGTCTTTGTTGAAGAACCACCTTCATTAGCTGAAGACTAGATGATGTTGAAGAGAGTGAGCGTTGTCGCGATGAATTGGCGTTTCGTCCCGGGGGGCTGCTTTGGACTCATCGGTGGTGGTCGCAGCCCCCTTCCACCAGACGCCACAGAACTCCCCCAGTGACAATGCCGCGAGCACACTCCGCTCTGCGCACCTGGAAGGACGTTGGTCAGCTGTCAGATGAGAGCTAGGTGTGCACACATTAAAGCCACTGAGAAGGCTTCGACCACTCTGTACTCTTACGTGCAGTTGGTCTGCACCTGCAGTGAGAAGCACAGTACAGGCGTTACAGGATGACCGAACAGAGCAGCGCCCAGCAGAAGAAACTTGAATTGATGTAATGCCGCGTTGAACGATTGTGGTAAAACAAACTCTACAACGAAATGTCTTACCACGGCGAACAACTTTGAGAGAAGATGGGATGCTGGCTGGTGTTCGTTGTGCCACTCCAGTGGCACTAGTCACTCCGGGGTCACCAATATGAAGGGGTTATGGTCGCTGTTGAAGAACCACCTTCATTAGCTGAAGACTAGATGATGTTGAAGAGAGTGAGCGTTGTCGCGATGAATTGGCGTTTCGTCCCGGGGGGCTGCTTTGGACTCATCAGTGGTGGTCGCAGCCCCCTTCCACCATATATATATATATATATATATATATATATATATATATATATATATATATATATATACATATATATATATATATATATATATATATATATATATATATATATATATATATATATATACCTATTTATATATATACCTATTATATGCGAGGATGATTTTGGTTCTGTGTGGCAGATCTGAAGAGTTTGAGGAGGATTGGTGAGAGATTTGGCAGGTTGCAAAGGAGGGGCTTGAAAGTAAACGTGGATAAGAGTAAGGTTATGGTTTTGAGTGAGGACCTCAGTGTGAAGCTATGTTAGATGGTGAGCAGCTAGAACAGTCTGAGTTTAAATATTTGGGGTATATGTTGGATAGAAGGGAACGGACGATGCAGAGTGTAGAAGTAGGAAGGATTCCCGTGCAGCAGAATGGCAGGAAGGTGGCTGTTGCAATTAAATCGTTGGTGAATGCAAAAGGGGACTAAGTCTTGAGTGTACTGGGGTGCACATGAGGGTATGTTGTTTTGGGCATTTATTTGTATGGTAGTATTACGAGAGACTGCCAGGGTCTGGAACTAAAGTATAGATCTAAGTTCAATGTGTTCAGATGGACAGTCTTAGGGGCGTGTTAGAAAATTGATAAAAGGGAATAGACGTATTAGAGAGTGGTGTGGTGTGAAGAAAGGGAAAATAAATGAAAATATGTTGAGATGGTTTGGTCATGTGGAAAGGATGAGTGATAGTCGGTTGGTTTAAAGCGGATGTATAGTGGTGAGTGTGTTGGGAACCCTACCGACCAGGCTGCTGAGGGAGAGGAGACAGAAGAGAAAGTGGATTGAGTTGGTGAACGAATGTCTGAAGGAGAAAATGTGAGAGTTGGCAGAGGCAGAATAAAGGTTGCATGATGGGAGAGAGGCCAGGGGTTTGTATGGGGGGCATGGTTTGGCCCGGCAGAAGCCCACCTGGAGCCAGAGGATGAACTATACATTGACGATTACCATAGTAGGGGTCCGTCACTTGAACCCATGATGCTCTAGGGTGGACACTCTGCTCTGTGACGAGCTCCTCGCTAATTAATGGGTACAGAGGGGGCAGGTAAGGCTGGGCTCTTTGAAGCATTTATGTGTTTCTCCCTACTGCTTTTCTTTTCCGATGTATGCAACACCTTACCCCTATTTTGAGTAAAGGAAAGATTGAAAGAAAGATATATATATATATATATATATATATATATATATATATATATATATATACACCATACTGTATATATATATATATATATATATAATATATATATATATATATATATATAAAGGGTGATGCAGTGTGTTGCAAAAGTTGCACCAGTTTGGCAAGAATTCTGCATAGATAGAAAAGACAAAATATCTTTTCCAAAAAGTATTGACGAATCAAAATTGCTCGAAACTGAAAAGAAAAAAATTATTCAAGAACTACAGCTTTACGACTAACAAATAACTCATACTAGGTTTGCTTTATATACATAAATATATATATATATATATATATATATATATATATATATATATATATATATATATATATATATATAAAGGGCGCGCGTCTAATTTTTCTAGGTCTATCCTCGGCTATTCGGCTTTGCCACCTAACTAGTGCGTCGTCGGCTATCCGACTGCATTTTTGAAAACCTCAGTGCGGCATTAACTATGCGGCTATTCGGCTATCCTACGGCGATACCGTTAAATTACAAAGTAAACTTTTGCGCGATAACGAAAGCATGCCTTTACATTTTAAACCTTTTATAAGATAGTAAAACAGATTTATTTAATTTTTTTATTAAATGTTAACTACATAAATAGTTAAATACTTTCATAGCTATAGGTCCTCTTCCTCCTCCATGTCCTCCTGGCTAATCACTTCCTGCAGGAGGTCCATATTTCCTTTGAGGAAAAGAAGGTCCTCAAACCTTTCCTCCTTCAAGGACGATCTCTTGGCCCTGAGGATGTCCCCACCCGCGCTGAAGCACCTCTCCACAGCTGCTGAACTAGGAATGGGGGTATTATATTTTATAAATAGATCTATCCATATCTCCCTATGCTGGTTGGGGAAACAGGAACAGCTCGGATCTTCTTGAGAGGGCACCCACTCCTCCATGGACTTTCGTATGACGATTTCCACATCCTGTTGCTGGCTTGCTCTGCGTACCAATACTCTAGAAAACAATTTACTGAATAGGAGTGCGTCTGAATTGTGGGGTTCTTTTTCTGTTGGCTGGCCAAGCTGACGCTGCTGCTGTTTCTCAGTGGGTTTGATGGAGTCCCCTATCTTCCGGGTAATCCTGTCCCCGATCTCCTCCACCATGTCAGGTGCAATGCTTTCTAGGGCCTTAAGGGTGAAGGAGGGGTGAAGGGCAGTGGCCATAAGGAGATCCCTATTCTGAAAGAGGTGGCCAAACCTCTTTTCATAGCCACTGAGGAGGGCCTGTACTAGTGGCCTTGCATACACAAGATGAATATTTTCACTCTTCTCCTCAAGGCTGGTCTTCATCAACCAAAGTTGGGGTAGGAGGGTGCCCATGTATGCCCTTTTCTCCCCCTGAAGCATATCAAGACACTGCGCCACAGGCTGCATGACCAATGTGTACTCGTTCATGACCTGAAAGAGTGAAAATTAATATATTGCTTAGTTACGTAAGCATAATTGATTATTAATAAAAATACGGGAGCACGAGAGCGAGGTATCTGTATGGAATAGGGCGAATAGATCAAGAGTGAGGGTTGTACAGATGGACAATCTGAGGGCGTTCTTGGCAGTTAGGAGATTGGATAAGATGAGGAACGAGTTTATCATGGAAGCGTGTCTTGCGGGTAAGGGAAAAGACTGCCAAATTTGATGAGGATTTTGTAAGATGGTTTGGACATGTGGAGAAGGTGGAGAACACCATATTGGTTAAGAAAGTGTATAAGAGCACATGTGAGAGTGTTTTGCCTGTCGGACGACCGGAAAAAAAGGTGGATATATTCAGTTAGAGATTGTTTACGAAGTAGCGATATGAGTGTTGGGCAAGCAAGAGCGATGGTACAGGTACAGAACAGGGATTAATGGAGGGGGTTTGGGTTTGTGAGGAGATTTATAATTTAATAAATTTATTAAATTATAAATAAAAATATTAAAAGAGCAATTGCTACTTTAAAAATACTTTATATTTACCTCGACGTCTACCTCTGTGAGAGGGGAACCTCCCTTGGGCTGCTTGATGAGGATGGTGTTTATGGCATCCATTTGGTTTTCGACCCTTAAAACCTCCAGAAGGACCATCACACTATCATATAGGGAGTTCCATCTGCAGAAATAAATATAACTTTATATAAAATATCAAAAACTTATAAAATGAACTTGTCTATAATTAATCGGCAACAATTTCTTACGCTAAATTTCTTTTTTTAATAGTAACTACTACTACCTTGTCACCACAGGAGTCTTCAGTTTTCTTTTGGCGACAATCTTGATCTGGTTGGCCACCACTGGGGCCCTGTTCTGAAGGTTCCACAGGGCCTGGATCTTAGCTATGGTCCTCCTCCACTGTGAGCCCCCCTTGCTCCAGCCCTGTATATCACTCACATCTGTTGTCGCCAACAGATTGAGTGTGTGAGCACTGAAACAATAAGATATTTAATTCAAGAAATTCAAAGATTATTAGTTAAATCTTAAATGACAAATCTTTATTTGTTAATACTTATTACTTAATAATATTATTAATATATATTAGTAGCATTTAGCACTAGTTTTCGCGAATTCTAAGTACCTGCAGCGGTGTTGAGGCGGCAGACTTGGGTTGTCACCCTCAGCCCTCAGGAGCTCCTGGAGATCCACAATCTCCAAGTCAGGATAATCAGGGTCCATAGGAAGGTTCTCCTGGTCCTGGTTGGACTCACCAAAGGCGTTGAAGGCTGCCACGTAGTTGGTGCCATTGTCCGTAGTGGTGGCCTTCACCTTACCGTGGATGCTAAACTCATGATGAATCTCTGTGATTAGTTTCCCCAGTAACTGGTGAGTTTGCCTTTCCTAAAGACAATAATTTTATTGTTTTAGTCTGTAAATTAAATAATATTTACACCTCATATGTTCTTATGGTTATGAGACTAAGGTATAAAATGACAAAATTTAACTTTTTAATTTTCTTACCTTCACCTCCCTGACCGCCAAAGTTGCATGGCACCTTTTGAGGTTGACCCTGTCAATCCAGTGGACTGTCATTCCCAAGAAGGACCTATTGTGGGCGGTCCAACTGTCGGCTGTAGTGGCCACCCACTTCTGGTGGAAGAGGTTGTTTATCAGTCGAGTCTTCCCCTTTTGCATCAGCTTTTCAATATCCCTGCTCAAAGTCCTCCTTGAGGTGGGATGAAACTCGGGATTAATGAGGTAAAACATCTCCTTCGTGTAAGGATCATCAGCTAAATCCAGTGGCATCATTGAATGAATGAACCACCTAATGATGAAAAAGTAATTAAGTTAATAAATCAATATATTTTAAATTTTTAATAAAAATATTTTTAAAACGTGAAGACGCTAAGTCGCTCATATACCTATTTAAAAAAAATTGAGTTCAATTAAAATAACTAATATTATGTTTCTGAATTTTTTCACCTGGTGTAACCTTGTCTTGCTCTCTGCTGGCTGAACTTTGACCTGAAGCTCTCATCCAGAGACATCTGACGCTTGCGAGACTCACTCTCCCTTGAACTGGAGCGACCGCGCTTGCTAAGCCCTTCAATGGCTGCAGAGAGGTGAGGGAGAAGGTCATTGTGCATCTGGTATATAAAAATAATACAAACTTTAATTACAAATTTTTTAATTTTCTTTGATAACATTTGTATAAAGTATCAAGACTTTATACAAGAGTGTTTAAATCTTGATAACTAATTAACTAGCAACACCAGTTAGTTGTTGTGATCTTATCTAAATTATTTAATTAATAATTATTTAAACTTACATGCTTGTAATGCTGCTTGAGGTGGGACCTTGTCTGGGTGCTGTAGGAAAGCCCCTTCTTCCCTTTGCAGGCAGGATGTTTACACTTGGCAACACCAGTGTGAATCTTCCTAAGAGACACCCCATCAACTTTCTCATCAGTCCTCAAAAATTTTTCAAAGATGAAGAAACTGAAATAAATAGAAGTTTTTAATTTTTTTGAATTTGACTATTGTAATTTCATATTTAAATGTTCAATCATGAAAAAATTCAAAAAAAGTTAATTTACTAGATTTTATTTAAAGATTTAATTTGGTTACTTTATAGTCTTTACTCTTTACTATGCTCTTTAGTCTTTAGTCTTTAGTCTTTACTATAGCATGGAGGCGAGTTTCTTACCTCTCAAGAGTGAGCAAATAGCTTTTCAACTCTTTGACGGCATCCTCGTTGCCCTCTTGGCCTTGGTTTCCAGGATCCCTCGTCTCCTCACAATCAAGGGTTACAGTGACAGGATCAGTAAGAGATCTTTGGCTGTCCATGTCACAGCTCTCATTTAAAATGGGAGAGCTGCTCCTTAAGCTACTACTGGCAGCGGCTGAACTGTCTCCAGAAACACCTCTGGTCCTAGTCACAAACTTATCCATGTATTTAATTATTTTAATAATTTTATGTTTATACTTTATACAAATTATTTAATTAAATTTCAGTATCTGATAAATTAATAAAAATCTAATTAATAAATATATATATATAATATATATATATATATATATATATATATATATATATATATATATATATATATATATATATATATATATATATATATATATATATACATAT
>JABUQX010140623.1:15000-22474 GCA_015478945.1 Trachelipus rathkii
TAAATGAACCGTGTTTTCCTTCACCTTTAACAAAGCGAGAGGCTCCACTTCTTGCTTCCTAGAAAAATAGTACAAATCATAAAATACGAGCACACACTAATATTAGAATAATAATACCCTAAGTTTAATTCATCTAGTAGTGTGATGTTGTAATGTGTATACATACTGTACACTATGTTTAATTTTTTTTTAATAAAGTATTTTATTTAAATATTGTAAACTGCATAAAATCAACAATATGTAAATTTTATAATTACTTAGCAAGACGGAAATTCAAATACTGGCAAAATGTAATGCCATGAGTCCCTTTATCAAATTTGAAGAAAATTTAGCTAACTTATATAATGAATTGCAAGTGGAATTTAAACTTAAACACTATCTTTTGGGTAATTCTGTATTTGAGTAATGTCATATTTGTTTTTGTTTTTTTAACCCAGTTCCTTTTGTGCTCTGATTTAATTTTAAATGTAAATAATTTTTCAAACTTGTTATTGTAATCGAAAATAAAAGGGACCTGAAGTTGGGTAATTTTAAAATTATAAGAGTTGGATTTGGTTATTTTAAAATGTATCTGGAAAATTTTTTACTGGTTCTGCAGCCATGGAAACAACGAAACTATATGAACTTTTCAAACAATGTCCCGTTCCCAAGTTTAACTTGAAAGAGAGAATTCTATACAAACACAATGGGTACATAATTTTTTAAAAATACATGTGGAAATTAAATGATAAAAAAAAATATCATCAATATCCTATGCAATTAGGTTTTCAAGCTTTCAAAACTATATTATATATAAATCTATAACCAAAACCAAATTAAAGTAAAGTAAATATACAATAATAAATATAGAGCAATAAATATACAATTATTTCCCATTGATCTCTAAGAAATTAAACTTCTTACACTTGTACAATAGTTAAAAAGGTCTGTATTTTTGTCCTATTGTTCTAATGAAGTCATGAGAATAGGTCTTGTATTATTTTAACAATTGTTATAAATGTAATTCCGGATTTTAAAAGAAATCATTTCGTAAATTTACTATACAATACAAAAATAATTAAACCTTTAAACCACAGCTTGGCTGATTTTTTTTTTAAATTTATATTTTGATATTGACTGTTAATTACATTATTGCAATTACATTCTCTTTTCCTATACTTTGTTTTTCTCTCCCTGTTGAATAATCGAATTATCAATTATCACATTCTTCCTCAATCTAAATGCACATAAGCGAAATTATTTCCCATTGCTCGAGTTGCACCCAATACATGCATGAGATCTAAAGTTCTATTATTGACTTTGCAGTGCATTCACCAATATAGCAAATAATGTTGGGGAATAAACTACCGGAGTAATAAATATACAATGATTTCCTATTTTCTTCCCTAGGACATTTTATGTGTTAACTTATAATTTGGATTACAATGGTTTTGAAACTTATACACTATATATAAAAACAACTTGACTAAATTAATTATTAAGTTCAGTTTTATTTCTAACAAGAGACTTTTGTATAAACTACGTAAAAAAAAAAATTGCTGTTCTTAGGTGTAAACTTACTTCAAGAGCTGCTTTTGCTCTAGTAGTTTCATTCTTTAGAGCTTCCTCTAAAGATGAACACATAAAAGATCTTCTTGCAGACGCTCTGTCTGCTCTTAAGGCTTCTGCTGAATACCTCTCTAAGCTCTCGGCATAAAAGACAGCATTTCCTAAGGCTTCATTCAACACATAATAAAGTTATTAAAACTAATATTGTAAAAAAAAAATGTAATGTAAGCAGTTAGTTTAATGCTCTTAAATATATATATATATATATATATATATATATATATATATATATATATATATATATATATATATATATATATATATATATATATATATATATAATAATAATAATAATAATAATAATATTAATAATATATATATATATATATATAACTTATATATATATATATATATATATATATATATATATATATATATATATATATAACATATATATATATATATATATATATATATGCTATATATATATATATATCATCATTATCATCAACCACCTTTTTCCCCCCCAAGACTGGGGATAAGGTGCGTGGATGCACCGGAGAAGAAAAGTAGTAGAAGAATATGACACAAGTCGAAAAGAAAGCCCAGTCTTACCGCCCTTATACCTTTAGTGACCAACTCGTCGCAGTCCAGAAGAATTCACCTAAATCCCACAGGACCCATGACGAACCCTCATGGCCCTGCGTAATCGTCAAGGAGGTAGGGTTTCCTCTCCTGGCCCAAGTGGGCCACAACCATATCCCCCTCCATTCACTCTATTAATGCACCTTTCTTCTCGCCTCTGCCAAACTCACATTTCTCTCCTCCAGGCATTCCTTTACTGACTCAATCCATCTTTCTACTGTCTCCCAGTCGGTAGATTCCTAACACACTCACCACTATACATCCGCTTAAAAAACCAACTAGCATCCATCCTTTCCACATGACCGAACCATCTTCACGTACTTTCATTTATCACTTCCTTCATACCACACAACTCTCTAATACACTAATTCCGCATTTTATCAATTCTTCTCACACCTAACACGCCCCTAAGATTGTCCATCTTCCATCTGAACACATTGTACATTAAATCTATACCTCTTATTCCAGAACATAGTCTCACTACTATACATTAACACAGGTAACAACATACCCTCATAGTAAGACCCTAGCGCACTCAAGACTTAGTCCCTTACATCCACCAACAATTTAATTGCACCAGCAGCCTTTCTGCCATTCACAACTTTCCTACTACACTCTGCATCATCCGTTCCATTTTCATCCAACATATATTCTAAATATTTAAACTCACACACTTGTTCCAGCTGCTCATCATCTAACATAACTTCACACCGAAGACAGTCCACACTCACAACTCTAACCTTACCCATATCTACATTGACTTTCAAACCCCTTCTTTTACACACTGCCAAATCTCTCTACCAATCATCTCAAACTCTCTTCAGAATCATAGCACAAAACCAAATCATCTGCATATAATAGGTAGAGCAATCTCCACTCTCTTCCATTCTCAATCATTCTAACACCATCTCCTGCCACCCCCACCTCTAATTCTTTCATAACCCCATCCATATACAAATTGAAATAACCAAGCAGACATAACACATCCCTGCCTCACTCCGCTATTAATAATAAACCAATCACTTTCGACACCATTTATTCTTACACGCGCTTTACTATCGTCATACATACTTTGATTGCATTCAGAAGCCTACCACCAACACCATATATCACTAACACCTGCCATAAACCTTCCCTATTAACTCTATCATACCCTGTTTCAAATCCATAAAACCTAAATACAATTTATTCTTCTCCCTCATTTTCTCAATCATTTGTTTCAATGTAAAGATTTGATCCACACATCCTCTACCGCTCCTAAACGCACCTTGTTCTTCACAATCAGTCCTTCAGTCACTCGCTTTCGACCAAAATATCAGCATATACCTTCCCTACAACACTCAATAAACTTATTCCCCTATAATTCCTACAGTTACCCTTTTCCCCCTTACCCTTATATAAGGGTACTATTACAGCTCTCCTCCAATCCCTTGGAACTATACCCTCTATAAACGCTTTATTACACAACTTCCAAATCCAATCAATCACCATCTCGCCTCCGTTCTTGATCATTTCTCCAGTAATTTCATCTATACCTGCAGATTTACCATTCTTCAACTTTCTCACTCTGCCCATTACCTCCTCCTTACTAATAACCTCATCCCCAAAATACCTATTCCTTCTTGCACCATCAAACCCACACACATTCACTATCACCTCTTCATTACTGTTAATATTGTGCAGATTTTCAAAGTGTTCTTTCCACACTCCTCTCACACCCATTTCATCAGTTAAAAAGCACCATCCTATTCATTATTCTAAGCAGATTCCCCTTATTCTCATTCTTAACCTTTCGCGCTTCCTTCCAGAAGAGCTTCCTATTCCCTTGTAAGTCCCCATTCATCCTCCTTCCAAACTGTTCATTTACCTCTTGTTTTCTCCTACGTATACACCTTTTAGTATTTCTTTTTTCCTCCTTATATAATTCCAAGCATCTTTCTTTTGAGTCTTCATCATTTGCTTTTAGTACATTCAACCACACTTCTTTTTTACCTTTAACCGCTTTCATCACCTCTTCATTCCACCATTCACTGTTAACATTCTTACTTCCTACTTTAGCACATCCACATACTTCCTTTGCACTACTAACAATTGCTTCCTTCATTTGCCCCCAGATTTGTTCAGTATCAACTTGTTCACATTCAACCGTTTTACTAGCGAGCGCTCTTACATACTTATCCTTATTGTCTTGCTCACTTAACTTCTCACTCTTAATTTTACCTACTTCCTTTCGTATCACCTTCTTCTCCATATAAAAACTAAGTAACTTTGCATAAAACAACAATGATCCGATAATCCATTCTAAACCCTAAACTGATTTAACATCCAACACATACTTCAACATCTCCTTCTTACCAAACACTAAATCAATCATACTTTTCACTTCGATACCATCTCTACCTACACCAACTCTAATATACTTATGGATACTCTTGTGTTTAAAGAACTTACACACATACCTCTCTCTTCACAGAAATCAATCACCTTCCTACCATTCTCATTTTCTCATATATATATATATATTTCTTTCTTTCTTTCTTCACCTTCCTCTTTGCCCCAAGATTGGGGGTAAGGTGCTGTACATGCATTGGAAAAGAAAAGCAGTAGGAGAACATGACAAACGTCGAAAAAGCAACCTGCCAGCACCGCCATGGTGGTTCGTCATGGATTAGAATCTTCAGATGTCAAGGGACGGAGTTTCACCAGTAATCGTCGTATAGTTATCCCTATTAGTAAGCCACAATATACCTTTAAACTATATTCTCTATGTGCTTTATTCTCGCCTCTGCCAAACTCACATTTCTCTCCTTCAGACATTCGTTCACCGACTCAATCCACTTTCTCTTCGGTCTCCCAGCCGGTCGGTTCCCAACACACTCACCACAATACATCCGCTTAACCAACCTACTATCATTCATCCTTTCCACATGCCAAACCATCTCAAACATACTTTCATTTATTCTTTCTTTATAACTTTCTTCACACCACACACCACTCTCTAATACGTTCATTCCTCTCTTTATCAATTCTTCTCACTAGCACACCCCTAAGATTGTCCATCTGAACACATTGAACTTTAGATCTATACTTCTTATTCCAGACCATAGTCTCACTACCATACAATAACACAGGTAACAACATACCCTCATGTAAGACCCTAGCACACTCAAGACTTAGTCCCTTTGCATTCACCAACGATTTAATTGCACCAGCCACCTTCCTGCCATTCACAACTTTCCTACTACACTCTGCATCGTCCGTTCCCTTCTCATCCAACATATACCTAAATTAAACTCAGACACTTGTTCCAGCTGCTCACCATCTAACATAACTTCACACTGAGAAGTGTCCTCACTCACAACCATAACCTTACTCTTATCCACGTTTACTTTCAAGCCCCTCCTTTTACACACCCTGCCAAATCTCTCTATCAATCCTCTCAAACTCTCTTCAGATTCGCCCACACAGAACCAAATCGTCCGCATAAAATAGGTAGGGCACACCCTCCACTCAACTCCATATATATATATATATATATATATATATATATATATATATATATATATATATATATATATATATATATATATATATATATATATATATATATATATATATTCTATATATATATATATATATATATATATATATATATATATATATATATTGTTAAGTACAAGTATAAGTACATAGTCCTAAGTGGGTTTGAGCCCTTACCCATGAGATGGTACTCCAGAGTGTTACCTCGAGACCACGATTGGCTAAAAGGAAACCCATCATTTTACCTCTGAAAGCTTAGCTTCCCAAGAGGAGCGAAGGCATGTCTTGGACACCTAACCTCCGACGGGCCTCCCCGCCAACACTCGGGTCAGGGGCAACACTGGGTAATTTTTTAACCGGACATTAATAGATATTCAAGATGTTTGTGCAATAAACGCAACAATTATTTGTATATTTCAAATGGTCCTAAGTGGGTTTGAACCCTTACCCTTGAGATGGTACTCCAGAGTGTTACCTCGAGACCACGATTGGCTAAAAGGAAACCCATCATTTTACCTCTGAAAGCTTAGCTTCCCAAGAGGAGCGAAGGCGTGTCTTGGACACCTAACCTCCGACGGGCCTCCCCGCCAACACTCGGGTCAGGGGCAACACTGGGTAATTTTTTAACCGGACATTAATAGATATTCAAGATGTTTGTGCAATAAACGCAACAATTATTTGTATATTTCAAATGGTCCTAAGTGGGTTTGAACCCTTACCCTTGAGATGGTACTCCAGAGTGTTACCTCGAGACCACGATTGGCTAAAAGGAAACCCATCATTTTACCTCTGAAAGACACGCCTTCGCTCCTCTTGGGAAGCTAATGCTTTCAGAGGTAAAATGATGGGTTTCTCCATCTGAACACATTATACACAGTTACGATCTCAGGTAAGGATTAAGCAAGACCATTTAACTCTGTACCCGCCACAAATGCTAGTATTGTGTCGATTACTTGTGTTGAAGCGAAGGTGGGTGATCGCGCTTCGCTCTCTTGAGGCTAATGCTCAGGTAAATGATGGGGTTTCGCACAACGAATCGTGCCAGTGGCACTCTGGAAGTACCATCTCAGAGCAAACCCACCATTTAATATACAAATAATTGTTGCGTTTATTGCAAACATCTTTGAATATCTATTAATGTCCGGTTAAAAATTACCCAATGTTGGCGGGGAGGCCCGTTGGAGGTTAGGTGTCCAAGACACGCCTTCGCTCCTCTTGGGAAGCTAAGCTTTCAGAGGTAAAATGATGGGTTTCCTTTTAGCCAATCGTGGTCTCGAGGTAACACTCTGGAGTACCATCTCAAAGGTAAGGGTTCAAACCCACTTAGGACCATTTGAAATATACAAATAATTGTTGCGTTTATTGCACAAACATCTTTGAATATATATATATATATATATATATATATATATATATATATATATATATATATATATATATATATATATATATATATATATATTTTTTTATTTGTATATATATTCGAATAGGTGTAGGCTATGTGTGTGTGTGTGTGTGTGTGTGTGTGTGTGTGTGTGTGTGTGTGTGTGTGTGTGTGTGTGTGTGTGAGTGGTATTATTATTGTGTTGTGTAGTGTGAAGAAAAGGGTAAACGAGAAAATAAATGAAAGTATGTTGAGATGGTTTGGTCATGTGGAAAGGATGAATGATAATCGGTTGGTTAAGCAGATGTATAGTGGTGAGTGTGTTGGGAACCGGCCGGTTGGGAGACCGAAGAAAAA
>JABUQX010140624.1:0-5000 GCA_015478945.1 Trachelipus rathkii
CAGTGTACTTCGTTCAGTTAAGATTTAGACTTAGCCGTTTTCTGGGTTTATGTTAAAGCCTTTCGCACTGTGCGCCAACTTCATATATACGGTGTATATAAAGTAAAAGTGTAAAAAATTGGGTGGTCTTTTTTTATGTAACTGGTCTTTTTTTATGTAACTTTTTTTTTCATCCCACACTAACATAATGAAAAAAACAACCTTACAGCATGTTGACAGGAGTTGTAGAGCACATGCCTGCAAATTTTCAAAAAATTTGAAAGTGGTCTTTTTTTTATGTTACATGGTCTTTTTTTAACACCCCAGTTCGACGGTCCCTGTGTGTTGATGGGCTGCATAAAATTTCACAAAATTTGTTGTGGGATGAGATCAAGGATGGGACTAACATAAATTAATTACATATGGTAATAATTTCTAGGTTTCTTAATACAGCTAACGATGGAAAACCCCCAAAAAACTCAACCAAAATGGGTCCAAAAATTGTGAAATTTTGAAAATTTTAAAAAATTTCCCAAAAATCAAAAAATCGATTTCAAACCATTATAACACTTTTTTCCAATCATATTCAATCGGGATAATGGGCTCTCCAAATTTTTTTGTTCTAGACCTCATATATGCTGAGATACGGGGTGGTCTTTTTTTTATATAAATAAAAGGTGGGGTCTCATTTTTATATAACAGCACTATATATATATATATATATATATATATATATATATATATATATATATATATATATATATATATATATATATATATATATACTTCTCTACTATATATATATATTTAAATATTTGTAGATACTGGTACTGTGACTTTTTTTGTGAAAAAATTTTTCTAAGTTCAAAAAATTTCTAAGTTCAAAAAAGTTAATTTAGTTTTTTAAGAAAATTATTTAGTGGCAAGCTACAGCACCTTGGTGAAGCTGCCACTACCACAAACAACTTTTTCTAAACCACATAGTACAGTAAATATATATATATATATATATATATATATATATATATATATATATATATATATATATATATATATATATATATATATATATATATATATAAAAAAAAAAAAAAAAAGTAATAGTAGCGCGAAGGGCTTCACCCCGATTTTTATAAAAATCAAAGGATATACTCAATAGCAATGAGAATAAAGAAAACAAAAATGACTCATGTCTTTGGAAAAAGTTACAACCTCTCAAAATTTTAAATTTTCCCATAGATTTTAATAAAACAAAAAAAAAAAAATTTAAAAAAATTTTTAAATCACAGGATATACTCTAAAAAAATAATAAAGAATAAAAAAAATAAAAATGATTTAAGGTCTTTAGGAAAAAAAGTTACACCCTCTCAAGGTTTAAAATTTTCCCATAGGCTTTCTTATAAAAAAAAAATCTAGTGTGGAGCTCATGCTCGTTTAGGCTCATCCTGCTTCAGGTACTACAAGATTTGTTGTTGAGCACATGCATGGTTTCTCTGTGAGAATGCCTATGTATCATAACCTGTGAACTAGAGGACTAAACAACCTAGAAGGATCAAAAATGAAAAGTCTATGGGAGTTTTAACAACTTTGAGGGCACATGCTTTCTACATCAGTCACTAGATCTTTTTATTCTTCATTTTTAGGAGCTCAGGTATTTCTCGGTGATGTGTGATTCTGCTCTACTATTACCAATAATCTATATACTAAAGATTCAGTTTTTGATATAGACCGTATATTAAGGATTAAATTTCTATTGCATTTATAATTTTTACTAGTTTGCTTTTTACGCTACAATGGTTTCTTAACATATGAGTTATAGTTTTGCCTTGCCTCACACTTTTTAAATTCACCAAAATCATAAAGTGGGATAAAACAAAATACAACCCTGTTTGAGGACAAATGAGACTATTCCAAACTATTAGAGGCTGTAACTTTTTTCGTAAGAGACATATTAAAATGATTTTTTTTTTATTCATCATCATTATTTATTTTAGAGCCTATGCTGTGATTTTTTAAAAAATCTGTTTAGAGAACCTTTCTGTAAACAATTATATACTGTAACAACTTTCCTTAAATTTTTTAAT
Source organism: Trachelipus rathkii (assembly GCA_015478945.1). Lineage (NCBI taxonomy): Eukaryota > Metazoa > Arthropoda > Malacostraca > Isopoda > Trachelipodidae > Trachelipus > Trachelipus rathkii. Next base: position 2,064 of record JABUQX010140624.1, read on the forward strand.
ACCATTTTGATAAATTAAATGTTTATACTTTTATTACAGTATTTATATGATTCAGATTGTCCAGGGAACCACAATTACCAGACTATTACTAAATGAATGTTTTCTTACATCAAGATGAGAGGCCTTAATTTTCTAAGTCCCCTGGTTTCTAAATATTAAAAATTGGAGGAATTAATTTGTTATTAAACATTAAAAGTATAGAGAGAGTAAGATAAGATAATTGATAGAGAGAGTAAGATAAGATAATTGATATATCTAAACATTATTTTTCGATAATCAAGAGTTTTTACGATTATTAATCCGATTAATTAAGTTCAGGTTATCTTTTGTTAGGTATACCCCTGAAATCTTCTGCTAACAAATCTTATCACTAACTGAACTAGGATGGCAAGAAACCACGAGGCCCACTAATTTTTTTTTAATAAGAAGCCTATGGGAGAATTTTTAACTTTGAGAGGCTATAACTTTTTTTCCAGATTTAAATCATTCTTTTTTATACTTCGTTATTATTTTTTTAAATCAGTCTATATCAGATTTTTTTCATTAGGACTTAACTGGTAACAATAACTTTTTTGCTTGAGACTCACATTTGTTCCTTTTATTCTTCATATTATTTTGGTAATAGTAAGCGCAGGTTTTCACCCGATTTTATAAAGAAAATCATAGGATATCACTTTAAAACAATAATAGAATAAAAAAACAAATGTGAAAGAGAAAGAAAGCCTATGGGAGAATTTTTAACTTTGAGAGGCTGTGCTAAAACTTTTTTTCCTAAAGATTTAAATCATTCTTTTTTATACTTCGTTATTATTTTTTTAAAGTAGCCTATATCCGGGTTTTTTTTTTTTTTTTATTTTAACTTTGTGTGGCTTGCAACTTATTTTTGCTAAGAGATCGCCATATTTATTCATTTTATTCTTCATTATTATTTTGGTAATAGTAGCGCAGAGGGGCTTCACCCCGATTTTTATAAAATCATAGGATATACTAAAACAATAATAATGAATACAAAACCAAATGTGACAGAACCAATACCCTTTTAACAAATTGTATTCTTGAAGTAATAAAAGAAAGTTCTGGAAAAGGAAATTAAATAAATTACTACATTGATAAATTTTACAAGGAAACATCACAATAATTGAGCTATAGGCTATAGTACTTATAGTGTAGTTAACTTGCAAAGTTAGAACTGGCACAGCAGCCTCCATACCTTGAGCTCAGGTTGGATTCATATTCGGTAAAATTTACAAAATTTTTTAATATTTTAAAATATTTTTCACATAAAATAAATGTTGATACACTAGACTAGCAATAAGATTTTAGAAACCCTCAACAAAATAACACAAAATAAAACCCAAACTTGTACGAATGTGTGGATGGAGGTAATTTCTTCCCATTCGCTTCCTTTGATTCGTGTCAATTTACCCACAAGAGATGGAAAACGTTCGTGTATATAACGAACCAAGCCGAACCAGGAACGTTCGCCCAAAATGACCCATCCACACATGCGGAGTTCGGCTCTGGTTCGGCGAATTCACGCATGTGTGTGGCCGCCTTAAAAGAATATTTCAAGGATAACTTTAGTATTTTTAATTTAATTTAAATAATTCTAATTTTTCATTTTTGTTTTTTTGTTTAATTACCAGCATTCGCGGGGGTCGGCGCCATTGAGGAGGGTGACCCATGGAAGTACCCATTCTGTCATGAATTTAAAATTAAAAAATGTATATAAAAGAAAGATACATGAAGATTATATGATTTCCAGTAATCTAACCATTTTAACTCCAGATTTCATGTTCATATTTTTTTTCATATTACCAAAATAATATCCACTTACTCTAAACGTTAAATTATTGTTTTTTTTTAAAAAAAAAAACGCGTCCAGACAAAAAGGTTTATATATATATATATATATATATATATATATATATATATATATATATATATATATATATATATATATATATATATGCCTATATATATATATTTATATATTTATATATATTCTTATATATATATATATTTATATATATAAATATATATATATATATATATATATATATATATATATATATATATATATATATATATATATATATATATATATATATATATATATATATATATATATATATATATATATATATATATATAAATATATATTATATATATATATATATATATATATATATATAACATAATATATATATATATATATATATATATATATATATATATGCTCACTGCTACTATATAATAATATATATATATACTACTATATATACATATATTAACTTCACTAATCAATGTAAATCGAGTATATATCAATACTACTTGCATATCATTTTGATGTTTAACATGTTATTTAGCTGTTAAATAAGAGCAGCTGATATTCAGTGAAGGCGATACAGGGACCTAATAAAAGAGCAAAAAAATATTCAATGATAAATACAGAAAAAGAACATCCATGAACAGACAAAGCTACGCATGCATAGTACAGACAAACAGACAAGCCGCTTATTAAGGGAGGGAGTAAAAGGGAGAGAGACAGTTTGAATGAATGGGAGGGAGAAAGTATATAAAAAGAGGAGCGTAAAAAAGGCAAAGAAAATTGGACCGAATGGCGGAGGGAAGGGAAAGAGTGTAATATGATTCTCTTTTATGTGAAGTCGGACCAGAAGCCGCGTTTTGAACTCTGCTCTCTCTCTCTCTCTCTCTCTCTCTCTCTCTCTCTCTCTCTCTCTCTCTCTCTCTCTCTCTCTCTCTCTCTTGTACAACATTGGCACTCGACGCCCGGTGCTGATATCCTAAACAGCAAAGTAGGCGTAACATCGCCCCACTCTAAACACTAATACCTTTCTCTAATATATATATATATATATATATATATATATATATATATATATATATATATACTAACTATATATATATATATAT
>JABUQX010140624.1:10000-22500 GCA_015478945.1 Trachelipus rathkii
CTAGGAGTAAATTTAAAGAAAATTATTACATCTTATCATTTCAACCTTTATTACTAGTAGGCAGGGATGGCAATTTTAGTGATTTTTTTGATTTTTTTTAAAAAAATCAATTTGTGATTTTTTTGATTCTGTTTTTTCAGATTCGTAACGTCACGCGATATATATAATTTGTAACACCAAATTATATTTCTTTATGTATCAAAAATATCCAAAATCAATTGCCATCCCTCTAAGGCATGCAATAATGTCACTTTTAATTTTTATTACTGTGCTAATGTTATAGTCGTACTTCATTTTACATGTTTAAAAAGGTTTTTTTCGATATAAAAATAATAAATGTTATCTCATTTTATTACTTTAAAGATTTATCTCATGTTTATTTCTTGCTTCAGATTTATAATAAAAAGAAAAATGTGGAAAAGAATGGTTCTAACAATGTTAAGATAGCAGCAAACTCACAATGCTTATGTGATTGTGAAAGGTTGTTTACTAACCTAACAGCTTTTTGGCCAGTTCTTCACTGGTCCTAGCTATTTCATCTATAATAACATCTTTATCCAAGTTATAAAATAAGTCTCTTTCTACATTCATGAAAAGAAGATTATACATAAGGTCTTGGCTTAAAGTAGATCTAAGTCGATTCTTAACTATTTTAAGTTTAGACAGGTTTAATTATATATGTTGTTAAATATTAAAAATGAAACGTTTTATTGGTCTTTGTTAAGTATGCGTGACAAAGTGTGTGAATGGAGACCCCACGTTTTTGTATGCTATTAGTTACTTTATTGCTGTGGAACTTTGCTAATGTCAGCAGTTTATTCATTAACTTAGATTATTATTGGGTTTATAGTGCTTATATTCTTAGTTCAGGTGATGCTATGTTAGCTTTATTAATGTGAAAACTTTGTTACGTTAGCATATATTCGGTGGTCAGTGTATAAAGAACTTGGTTTTATGTTATGTTTATCCAAAATGATACTCGAAATGTGCCTTGAAACAATAGATCAATAGATCATGGGAAGGTGTATGGAGGGGAGGAGGGTAGGGGAGGGTGGTTTGATTTACTGATTTGCTGCTTTAGGGTATGTAAAAACGTAAATCTTTTACGCTATAAGCATAAAAAGAATAAAACTTTTGTGTTATGTTATACAAAATATGACTTGTATCATTAGATCAACAGATCAATAGATCACGGATGGGATGGGGATGGGTAGGATGGGTGGTTTGATTTACTGATTTACTGATTTATTGCTTTAGATGGTGTAAAATCGCAATTTTTTTTACGTTATGAACATGAAAAGCATAAAAATTTTAGTACAAATTATATTTTTAAACGAAATAAAATAAAAAATAAACAAAAATCAATAAAATTTGAAAATAAATAATAAAATTTGAATTAAAAAAAAAAACAAAGAATAAATGTAAATGAAATTAGCAAAATATAAACCATTAAGAGCTTCTTCATATATTGTCCCTTCCTCCCTTCCTCCCTTCCTCCCTTCCTTCCTTCCTCCCTTCCTCCCTTCTTCCTTCTTCCTTCTTCCTTCATCTTCTTCTGTTTCCTGCATTCTCCTGTGGGACAGACGCACCCTTATACGAGATCTACGACCTTATAAACATATATTTTGATACAAATATGGGACTAAACGAATATTTATTAATTCAGCAACGCGCCGCACTGGCTCCAGCACCGGTGCCGTTGTCAACTCCAACTCCTCTAACTCCGACTCCTTTTCTGACTCCGACTCCGACTCCTTTCTCCACTTCTCATGCATTTCATCCATTTCTACTGGGGATTCCAGACACCGCCCCACGAACTTATAGCCGCTGAAATCATTGATCTACGGGTTCAATAACATATATAAAGAATATTGTATTATTATTATACAAATATTTACTCGGCACACCGGAGCCAGCACCGGTGCTGGATCCGAATCCTACTTACTCATTCCTCCTCTATACCATCTCCAAATTTAAACCTTCTACGAACATTTCCTAGTTTTGGAGGCTAGCACCCCCCTCCGGGAGGGTGCACGGACACGTAACCTCGTCTACGACGTGGTTACTTCACCCACCACATAGCGCGCCTTCAAATTTTGGACATTGATAAACCGATATTGACATATGGCAGATTGTGTGTGGCGTGTGTGCGCTTGCGTAAGTGATCTACGGGAATCATTTCGACTCAAAATCATACCCTGCGGGTATCAATTTTTCGACTCGCGTTCAAGGTCAAATTTACTTTCACTTTTAAAGTGACTGCGTGCAATCCTACTATATATATATATATATATATATATATATATAATATATATATGTATATATATATATATATATATATATATATTATATATATATATATATATATATATATAAAAGAGAAAAAAATATTTATATATATATATCATATATAATAAAAATATATATATATATATTCTAATTAAAGGGAAAAAATATTCTATCATTAATAGCAATTTAAAAAAATTTATTTTTATTTTATATGTAAAAACCATTCTTCTTGATGTCTTAACAGCAAAATGATTGCTAGCTTCCTCAGTTCATAATATATAGCTATGATAAACGCTGATCAAAGCCAATTCTACTTGTCTTTCCACTCCTGTAGAATTGAGTAAGCATGTATGTTTTGGGATTTTTCAGAGTAAAGAAATATCCTACTGGAGTTCAATACAAATGCCACTGTATACAGTAGATCAAATTTATTTTCAAAATTCGCAAAATTTTTAATAGACTTCAATGAAATTACTTTTCTAAGATTGATAAGTGTGAATCTATGACACAAGTACTAACTTGTTTTAAAAATTATCAAGTAAAAGTATTGATATTGCTATGTCTTTTCATATTACACTGATTCTGAGCTCTGACACATTTCATTTTCATTAATTTGTTAACAGAAATGAATAAATTCTGTTGCAACTTTCAAAATGCTTAAAAGTTTTTCAACGATTTTTTTGCAAAAAAAATTTCAAAAAAGTATCACTTTTTCAAAATAATTAAGAGCAGTTGCTGTCAATAATGGTGAAAACTGCAATGCAGTAGAGTGAAAGAGAATAAATTTGAAATTATAAATAAACTTATAACCAATTTACCCGTGATTACAAATTTAAAAAGATTTGAGGCTTTTGAAAATGGTTCGATATCTTGATTCATCTTCACTAAAACTTCACCAATTATTTTAAAAACTTTTCTAAATCATAAAACTTCATCATAACTTTCCACCCACCATATTTTCACATTAGATTTAATTTTGTCCATTTTTGGCTCAGAGAATATCTTTCCAATCATTTCTAATAAGATAATTGACCCTCCTTGATGACCTCAAATACTACTCAGTTGTTTTCACTGTGCCAATAACTTTTGTAATCTGTTGCACTATACATGAATGTGAACAGCAATGATCATATAATTCAGCTGGATATTTTCGACAGCTTCAACACCTCTAAAACATTTCTTCATTGCTGCTGCACCAGAAGATAGTACCAAATGGTCGACATTTGTAAAAAAAAAAAAAAATAGGAGCGTAAATTGGTTTCTCTGAAGAATTTAAACCTAACCTAACTGCTTCTAACCTAACTTCTGCTAACTAACTAACTAACTAACTAATACCTACACCTAACCTAACCTAACGCCTGCTGCGGATTGTACGGTAAATTTTTTGATATCGTGTCGACCATTAGACCTGTCCACCATTTGGGCTAGTCCCGATATATATATATATATATATATATATATATATATATATATATATATATATATATATATATATATATATATATATATATAAATATTTATATATAGTTTTTATATATATATATCGTTGATTCAATCATAAGAAGTACCTATTTACGAAGGATTCTATAATTTTACCTTAATAACAAGAAATTTCATATCTGAAAAAATTAAATATTTACCATCAAATAATTTATTGTGAAGTAATTTTATGTTGCCATTTGTTAATTTGCTTTCATTTTTTATATTTCATATTTTAATTTTATTATTTATTTTGTCAAAATTTTCATAATACCTTAGAAAAATTTCGGGAGGGTTAGACCCCTCCATCCCCACTGGCTGACCTTGTATATATATATATATATATATATATATATATATATATATATATATATATATATATATATATATATATATATATATATATATATATATATATATATATATATATATATATATATATATATATATATATTTAAATATATATATATATATAAAAAAAATCTCTATATATATATATATATATATATATATATATATATATATATATATATATATATATATATATATATATATATATATATATATATATATATATATATATATATATATATATATATATAAATAACATATGTATAATAAGTATATCTTCTTTATATATATATATATATATATATATATATATATATATATATATATATATATATATATATATATATATATATATATATATAGGGCAGGCCGAATACACTACCGAATTCCACCGTGGTTGGGAGGATCAGGACCCAAGGTCAAAATCAGCCTGCTCCAATACACCGGACACACCGATACACCGATACACCATTACACCGCGCGTTTAAGAAGGTGTTGCAGAAGTGAAAAAGGCGGAAAACTGAGATGAAGGACTTATATATATATATATATATATATATATATATATATATATATATATATATATACTTAAATATATATATATATATATATATATATATATATATATATATATATATACATATATATATATATATATATATTCTTTATATATATATATATATATATATATATATATATATATATATATATATATATATATATATATATATATATATATATATATATATATATATATATATATATATATATGTGTTAAAGTTTTTGATATATTCTCATATTAATTAGAGAAAACTGTCGACAGTGATTGTGAAGACCGAACAATCAATCGGTTTCCTTGGCCTAGAAAAAAATGGGGGGTGTTGAAGTTATTTAGTAATTTTAGTTCATATTTCTTTATAATATATTTATATTATATATATATATATATATATATATATATATATATATATATATATATATATATATCACTCTATATCTCTATATATATATATATATATATATATATATATATATATATATATATATATATATATATATATGACCTTTCATGTTACATAGATATGCTGAATTTTGATCGAATTCAAAAAAAAGTTCGACAAAACGTTGAGATATGCCACATTTGCCCTTATGATAAAAAAAATTGTATTTTGTAGTAATTTTGCTTTGTAAAAAAATAAAATACATCAGTTCAAAATTTGAGAAATCTTTCCATATTTTTGATAATGTGTCCAAAGTCAAATAAAGTTGTCAGGAAAAGGACACATTATCACACACCTGACTAATTTGAGAGAAAAATTTATTAAAAATTTTAATAACCTTCCATGTGACGACGTTAAATGGGTCTTAAATCCACTCAATGAGAACAAAAAACTCAAACATCTTCATATTCAGAACAGATAGATATTGAAATTAGGGAAGATATAAATTTAAGAAGTATTTTTCATGAAGTAACTTTGTCAAATTAGTGGGTATGGATTAAAAATGCATATAGTATTTAATACATTCCAAATAATTCCTTTACTTATCCTTTCTTCATCCTGTTATTTATGCGAGCAAACGTTTAGTGCTATGATAGATCTTAAGAAAAAAGAGACTTAAATATATATATATATATATATATATATATATATATATATATATATATATATATATATATATATATATATATATATATATATATATATATATATATATATATATATATATAATATTTCAGACCTGGTTAACAGCAGAATTTTTTTTTTTTTTTTTTTTTTTTAAACTTTAATGAAAATCAAACTTCTAAAAATTGCACATATAATTAAAACATAATAAAGAAAATATAAGAGACAAGATATATAACTACGTTGGAAGTTTAAAATGGTGATAGCTTTCTAAGCAAATTAACCTCTTCAGTCTACTTGTTGCTCACCGAGTACAAAGTGCTCTTGTTTTATCTTGAACTCGAGGAGCAAAAGTTGTTGACTGAAGGTGGCGAAATGATATCTGCTAGTGGTTATTCTCATTAATTTATGCGTTTGCTGTTAAAGCAGGTGTAATATAACTTACCTAGAAAGTAGCAGAGAATTACTATTTTGTATATATATATATATATATATATATATATATATATATATATATATATATATATATATATATATATATATATATATATATATATATATATATATATATATATTCTTATATATATATATATATATATATATATATATATATATATATATATATATATATATATATATATATATATCTATCTTTCTAGATTGGGACGAGGTTAACGCATTATACCCATACCAAAGTGAAAGAACGGCGCGCCGGGAGGTCGTAAAAGCCTTCTTTTCTTAACTTTAAATGAGGAACTCTCGTCGCTGTCAGAAAAATCCACCCTAGATCTTCATAAGACTGGGACGGACCCTCACTATGATATCTCGTCAATGTGGGTTTCATCCCCTGGGCAAAGCCCACAACAGTACCCCCTCAAAAAAACTCCGCCATTCAATCCTATTATGCACCTTCTTCTCGCCTCTGAAACTCACATTCATCTCCTCCAGGCATTCCTTTACGGACTCAATACACTTTTTCTCCGGCGTCAGAACCGGTCAATTCCTAGCACACTCAACACTACAGATCCGCTTAACCAACCAACCCTCATCCATCCTTTCCATATGATCAAACCACCTCAATGTACTTTCATTTATTCTCATCTCACTTAATATATATATATATATATATATATATATATATATATATGCCTATATATATATAAATATATATATATATATATATATATATAGATATATAAGATATATATATATATATATATATATATATATATATATATATATATATATATATCTTATATATTACGTTCGAGAGTTTCAATACATTAGACGTTCGATTTTCATTTTGTTGCACATTGTGCCAGGTCTTGTTAGACATTTGCGGCTTTTCGTGTTTGATATATTTGCGACATTTGTTCATGTGTTTCATTCTTTTATCTTATTCTCCCATATACTTCTGTATTTTGTGAAAAGTTTTGTTAAAATCCTTTAGGTGGATTATTATTATTATTATTATTATTATTATTATTATTAGTTTATTATTATTATTATTATTATTATTATTATTATTATTATTATTATATATATATATATATATATATATATATATATATATATATATATATATAATATATGCTAACTATATATATATATATATATATATATATATATATATATATATATATATATATATATATATATATATATATATATATATATATGGATGTGTATCTGTATGTACGTATGTATGCTGTATGTTTATTGGTGAGAAAGTGGATCACAGCAGATAAATCCATATTTCTGTTTCTGAAATAACCTAACCTAACCTAACGTATGATATTTTACTTTGAAAATTGTCCAAGTTTGCAGCAAATATCAAGGTCTATGAAGATGACTTTGAAAATACAGCGTAAATCAGATCATTGTTGCTTATTGGAGCAGAAAAGAAGTGTGATTATTAAAATTGCAAAAAAAAAAATAAAAAATAAAAAAATAAAAAATTTAAAAAATATCGAACAAAAAAAAAGTCAATTGTTGTTTTCATCTGTTGATTGCTATGAAAATAATATATTTACCATTTTTACATTGTTGTTATAAGAGCTAGTTTCATTGCTAATAGTCTTGACTCTTGAGAATAGTTTATTTTCAATAATTGGATTGTATAAATGGTTATTAGTTGGAAAATATCGTTCTCTTTGATTTGTTAATGTTGAGTTTGGAAAAAATTTTACACAAAAAAAACAAATAAAAAACTAAAACGATAAAACATCCAAAAGCATAAAAACACGTTTTTCTTAACAAAAAACTGACCAAAAAAACATTTTTTTTTTCTATAACTCTAGTACCAATTGCTCAATCCCTTCATCCATCTTCTTATCATTATCTTCCACACGTCTACATCATCTTTGAAAACGCAACTCAGAGGTTCCTCTGTCTTTACCTTTAGTGTTTTAATTTCCCTTTATCCTTTTTTGGATGGATCGCATAGTGCCACTTGATAAAAGCATAACTTAGGTGCTAGAGAGTAGGAGTTCGAACGCTTCTTCAGAGTTTCTTCAAGTTATCCCAGTCGCTTTCTAATTATAGGAGCCATGTTCTTATCTGCGTTGGAGAACACCTTTAACATTTTGGTGGTGTTTCACACACACACACACACACACACACACACACACACCTACACACCTACACACCTTACAGACCTACACACACACATGCACACACACACACACACACACACACACACACCTACACACACAGTTGTTTGAGATGCAAATGTTGAGAGTCTAGCACTTTTCTGACTGTGTCTCATTGATATATTGCTTCATCTTCATTAAGCTGTGAACAGTTATGGGAGCAACTCTTCAGGATTTATTTGCTGAATACACCCTCATTTGAGGAAAGCTTATAACTCCATTATATATATATATATATATATATATATATATATATATATATATATATATATATATATATATATATATATATATATATATATATATATATATCTCCTATATATGTGTGTTATAATGAAAACACCTGTTAAAGAATTTGTGGTTCGTCATTAAACGATGCATAAATCTTCCCAAAGTGTTGTTAGGAAGACAAAACCATATTGGCCCAATTGATTCAAAGGACCTCCCTCGAATCCCCCTCAGCAATATCCCCGAGGAGACAAATCTACCCTCAAAAATCTGATTTGAGATAAATACGACCAAACAATAATAAAGGATTGTTGGAAGATCCATTATAGTAATTAGGGCTTTTCAAATTTATAAAAGGGAGGGAAATATTTATTAATGTCGAGAGAAATTTCTCACTCTTTTCATTTTAGGGATTTTCATTTCATTGTAGGAATAACGTATTAATTTTCGGGTGTCTTGTTAAACACATGGCAAATGGACTACAATAGAACTCGTTTATGACTCTAACTGCTAAATGAGCTTTATAACAACTATATATATATATATATATATATATATATATATATATATATATAAATATATTATATATATATATATATATATATATATATATTATATATATATATATATATATATATATATATATATATATATATATATATATTACAATAAAAAGAGTACATAATATAATAGCAATTTTACACGCTTGTCACATATACTTGTTCTTCTGACTAACTCAAATATGAATATCTAGAACATAAGAATAAAGAGAGCTTTAAATTCCATCGGATGATGGGATTCCCGCAAACATCGGTCATAGTTATCATAATTTCTTGGAAAAGTTCATCGATATTTCTTATGTGGTCGGGAATACGGCAATCGTTAAAATACCTTAAAATAATTTATTTATATATTAAGTAACGAAAATAAAATAAAAATATTATATATATATATATATATATATATATATATATATATATATATATATATAAATATATATATATATATATATATATATATATATATATATATACTATATATATATATATATATATATATATATATATATTATATATATATATATATAACTATATATATATAACTATATATATATATATATATATATATATATATATATATATATATATATATATTTATATATATATATATATATATATATATATATAGATATAAATTGCGGTTTAATTGCAGTATATATATCTATATATATATATATATATATATATATATATATATATATATATATATATATATATATATATATATATATACTATATATATATATATATATATATATATATATATATATATATATATATATATATATATATATATATATATATATATATGGTGATAGTTGGTTTAGAGCGACAACTATCATCAATCCATATCAAAAACTACAAGAGCCACAAGGAAAAGGAATACATTGTGAATGCTGGTCCAATTTTAGGGCGGAAAATGTAAAAAAAAAAAAAAAAAAACCATATATATCTCAAAAACTACAATAGCTACAGCTAAAAAAAGGAATACATTTTGGAATCCTGAGGTATTTTAGATAGGAAAATAGCAAAAAAAAATAAAAGCAAAAGCTATTATTTATTGTAATTATAGTAATATGATTAGAGCCTATTTAAGTTATTGGTTTATCGTTAAAATAAATAGACTTTCTATTAAATTTTGCTTTTTTTCTTTTACTAAAGAATACTAAGGGTATACCACACCGATGGCACGGAGTCAGGGTCTCAGCCTTCCGGGAACTACACAGGGTAGGACAATTCCCCCTCCCGGGAGGGTCTCCAGGAACCCCCTGCTGGTGTTTGGGTTGTCGCGGGGTTCCCTCCGCACCCCTCCCTACGGGGGCGCATGAAAACGTCCCCCTGTGTTCCCCGTCGGCTCGAGGCCCATCGCCGTGTAATACCTTTACAAAATAATATATATATATTATGTCCCCTGCTCTAAAAAAAAAAAAATAGCCAGTATTTATTTTATTTATTTATTTATTTTTACATTTTCTAACTAAGAATTTTACAATTCCAAAAATGTATTCTTTTTCACTGTAGCTATTGTAGTTTTTAAGATATGATTTTTTTTTTTTTTTTTTTTGTTTTCCTCTAATTTTACCAGAGATTCAACAATACCTGCTATTATGTAGTTTTTTGAGATGAATCATTATTGTCTTTCTAAATAAATCCTATAATATATATATATATATATATATATATATATATATATATATCTTCTATATATATATATATATATATATATATATATATATATATATATATATATATATATATATATATATATATATATATATATATATATATAACATACTCTGTCTCTGTCCCAAAAGTAAGTTTACTGAATATTCCATGAACGACTGAGTAATGTAGCTCCTCCGTGACGTATACGAGTGGGTAGCTAGTTACCTAGGCTACCATACCAATTTTAGATTTATAAAGTTAGTCTTGCACTACATCTGTTTATGTATGAGCGTGTGTTCTAACCTCGTTACGTTTTTGCACCACATCTTTTTGTGTATGGGCGTGTTTTCATCTTCGTTACGTTTTTGATGCAGGTGAAAGCGTGAACACCGGTACTATCAAATTCTGTTTGAGCAGTAACAAGTCTGCCACAAACATTTGCTTCTTTTAAACGAAGCATGGGGATCTCTCTATTGAGAACTATGGTTTTTAAGTGGCACAAAGCTTTCAAAGAGGGTCGAAGCATGTTGAAGACGACATAGTTGTGAAGACCAATCTCGTCAACAAACGATGAAAATGTGGAAGTTGTTAGGCTATATGATGGAAGACCGCAGCTTCAGTGTCAACGGAATTGCAGAAAGAAGTGGTTTGGATAACGGTTAACAGTGACCGGGCGCTCTAACCACTAGACCATCGTTCCCAAAAAGAACGCTTCAAGAATAGTTTTTTAAAGCTCCCGGTTTTCTCATCCCATAATTGCTGAGTACTCAAAGGCCTAGCCCCCATTTAAGTTATATAAGGCGATGAATCATGGGTTTTTGAGTATGATCCTGAAACCAAACGGCAAAGTGAGGAATGGCACACAAAAATTCTTCTCGTCCGAATTAAGAGCACGCATGAGCAAGTAAAAGGTGAAAATACTGATTATTGTTTTTCGACAACCGTGGTATTGTGCACAAAGAATTTGTACCTTCAGGACCAGACAGTTAATCGTCTTTACAAAGGTCTTGGAACGACCCTAGAAAACGAGTTCAGCGAATCAGAACAGACATTGCAGACGATTTGGTGCTGCACCACGATAACGCGCCATCTCACACTGCGCTTTCAATTATAGAATTTCTGGCGAAAAAAAACATTCAAGTACTTCCATCCTCCATACAGCCCAGATCTAGCTCAGTGCGATTTCTACCTCTTCCCCCTAAGTTGAAAATGAAGTTGAAGGATCATCATTTTGGGACGATGGAAAATAAAAAATTCTGTAACACGTGAACTAAACACGCTTCAGGAAAATGACTTTGGGTACTGCTATGAACAGTGAAAGAAACGTTGGAATCACTGTGTAACCTCCCAGGGTCATACTTCGAAGGAGATAACTTGTAATTTTAGGTAAGTCTAATACATAATTAAATACGACATCAATACACAGGTTAACATATATATATATATATATATATATATATATATATATACTCTTTCTTATATAGACATATATATATATATATATATATATAATATATATATATATATATATATATATATATATATATATATATATATATATATATATATATATACCATTTTATGTTCATTAAAATTTTCCTAATCACAATTATCATATAGCTAATTGTGAGTGGGAATTAAGTGATATTAAT
>JABUQX010140624.1:32500-37500 GCA_015478945.1 Trachelipus rathkii
AACTCATGTTTTCCTGCTTTTTAACTCATATGTTTACTGTTTTAACTCACATATTCATTAACATTACATACCTTAAAGCAGTAAATCAACAGTATTAAATCCAATAAGGGTACCTAACACCAAGGGGATAGTATGCTTTGTTTCTGCTTTACTCTGCTTTAGCACTCATGTTTTACTGCTTTAACTCTTTGCTTTAACTTTCTGCTTTATGCTTTAACTTTCTGCTTTACTGTTTTAACTTTCTGCTTTACTGCTTTAACTCATGTTTTACTGCTTTAACTCATATGTTTTACTGTTTTAGCTCACATATTCATTAACATTACATACCTTAAAGCAGTAAATCAGTAAATCAATAGAGGTGTCTAACACCAAAGGGGATTAGTATGCTTTTGTTTACTGCTTTACTGCTTTAACTCATGTTTTACTGCTTTAACTCATGTTTACTGTAACTTTCTGCTTTACTGCTTTAACTCTGCTTTACTGCTTTAACTCATATATTTATTAACATTATGTTTTTTATTTTGTTTTAATACTTTTTATTTATTTTTATTATTATTTTTATTTATTTTTATTATTATTTTTATTATTTTTATTATTTTATTTTTATTATTTTTACTATAGTGTTATTTACTTCATACTAATGTTATTATTATTTAGAACACACCTACACACTGGTATGCACACACACACACACACACACACACACAGACACACACACACGCACTTACTTATACACATTCACTATGACACTTATACACACATTCACTATGAGCACTTACATTTACCCATAGACACCCACATTTACACTTATACACATGCGGTCACACACACACTTACACCCACACACATTCACTATGACTCTTATACACACATTCACTATGACACATTTTATCCATAGACACTTACATTTACACTTACACTCACACACAGATTTACTTACACTCACACAGATTTACCTACACTCACACACACACCCACACACAGATTTACTTACACTCCTTACACAGATTTACTTACACACACAGATTTGCTTACACTCACTTTTCCAGATTTTACACACACACACACACACACACACACACCCACGCACACACACACACATAACTTATAATTTATTAAAACATTTTATGTTTTAATTAAACACATTTATCATTTATATTATTACTCATTCAAATATAACTAAAGTTAATAGTTTCTTAAAACTTCTATAATAAATCAATCATTATCTTTTAAAAAAAATTTATTATTAACTGTTAATACTTTTTTGTTTATAAATTTTATAACTATCAAGTTTTAAAAATAACTTTTACTAAAATTTTATGAAATTTTATTAAAACATATATTTTACGTACCTTAAGCAATAAATCAGTAAGGCCAGCCCCTAGCACCCCTCCATCAAGCTATGCCACGTTTGTTCTATTGACTTACTGCTTTACATAATCTTTATAAGTATAAAAATAACAAAATAAGTTCTTCTCTGCTAACATAACATGTATTTTATTAAAATCATTCTAAGTTTTTTTAAAAATAACAATTATTCACTTACATTTATATTATTCACTCTAGATTGTTAACTAAAAATATTTCAAAGTTTTTTAAATAATTCGGATTTTCTTTATTATTATTATTATTATCTATGTACATTGACAATCCATCACGAGAAAGCACAACAACCCGCACTCCTTACAGATACGAAACTGACCTCTCTCTGTAAAATATGTTGAAATAACTACTTTAGGCCTAAATTTAGGATAATCTTTTTTGTATCCCGGGGCGATTTAAGCCTAATTCCAGGTCAAAATATATTTTCAAACTTATTTTTCTGTAAATGTGGTGCAATAACGTTAGGCTAAATTTAGGCCTAAATTTAGGATAAACCCTTTTTGTAGACGGGCTAATTTAATCCTAATACAGGTCAAAAGGTAATTCCCGTATAGACAAGAATCATTGTTATTATTATTTTTATAAATATATTTCAAACTGAAACATGCTGGATCGGTAAGATCCTTTAAGCAGGTAAGAAGGAAATGTTTTCCTTACTTGTGATTGGACGGAGTAATCCTTATCTCTATATGACCTCGTATGTGATTGGTCGAGAATTATTTTATCGTCTTTTGAAAATTAACTTTGTTCTTTAAACTTGTATTTGAGCAGGTGTGTGTTTTATTATCTTTTAGACCCAAACTCATTTTAAAATCATAGTCATTTTAGCTGTTAAGCGGTGCACAAGTTATCTGATTTGTATTAAAAGTGTTTTATTTTTACTAAGTGTATATCATATTTATAATAAATACTTACATTGAGGAATAATTATTAATTTCAATAGATAATAATTAATTCACTAGTTCATAAGCTAACCACCAGGGCTCGCGCTGTTACCACAAGAGCAGTCAGCCGCACCCGGTGCATCCGCGTCCCCGCCGCCGCGTGCCACGCAGGCACAATATTTCCACGTTGCACCCGCCGCGTGCATACCAAGAACCTGTATATGTGCCACGCGCGAATTATTATTTAGAACACACACACACACGCACACATACACACACACACACACACACACCACGCACGCACACTCACTTACACATATAACGTATAATTTATTAAAACATTTTATTTTATTTATTATTATATTAGTGTTATTTACTTCATGCCTATTGTTATTATTATTTAGAACACACATACACAAACACACACGCACACATACACACACACACACACACACACACACACACACTCACTTACACATATAACGTATAATTTATTAAAACATTTTATTTTATTATTATACTTAGTGTTATTTACTTCATGCCTATTGTTATTATTATTTAGAACACACATACACACACACACACACACACACACACACACACACACACACACACACACACACACACACACACACACACACACACACACACACACCCCACCCACTCGATATTTTTATGCCTCAACTTTTATGCCTCAGCTTTTGCCGATGCCCCAACTTTGATGTCTCAGTTTTGATGCCTCAACTGATGCCTCAGCTTTTGCCCCCGCTTTGATGCCTCAATTTAATAACTTGGCTTTGGTACCTCAGCTTTAGTGGTTCATCTTTGATGACTCATCTTTGATGGCATCATCTTTGATACCACCTATATTGATGATTCATCTTATAAGCAGTTACACTTACACTTATACACACATACACTATGTCTCTTATTCACACATACGCACATACACATAGACACTTACGCTCACCCATAGACACTTACACTCACACACACACAATATATATATATATATATATATATATATATATATTTATGATATATTCGTAATATATATATATATATATATTTCGTCGCGGGAATATTCCGCCTGCGGGCGCACGCGGCTGACGAGCCGAGACGCGGAAATATGTGCGCCTGCGGGCGCGCGGCGAGGCGCGGGGGACGCGGCGGGACGGGGACCAGCGGGTGCGGGTTGGCTGCCTTTGCGGGTGGGGCTCATGCTGAGCCCTGGTGGTTAGCTTATGAACTAGTGAATTAATTATTATCTATTCTAGTGAAATTAATAATTATTCCTCAATGTAAGTATTTATTATAAATATGATATACATAGTAAAAAATAAAACACTTTTAATGCAAATCAGATAACTTGTGCGCCGCTTAACAGCTAAAAATGACTATGATTTTAAAAAAATGAGTTTGGGTCTAAAAGATAATAAAAACACACCTATCACCACTGAGTTGAAGAACAAAAGTTAATTTTCAAGACGTGGCTAATTCTCGACCAATCACATACGAGGTCATATAGAGATAAAGGATTACCCCGACCAATCACAAGGGAAAACATTTCCTTTTTACCTGCTTAAAGGATGCTTACCGATCCAGCATGTTTCAGTTGGAAATATATTTATAAAAAAATACTAACAATGATTCTTGTCCTGTACGAGGATTACCTTTGACCTGGTATTAGGATAGAGTAGCCTCTACCAAAAAGGCTTGTATCACAATTAGGCCTAAATTTAGGCTAAGCCTTTTTGTGCACCACATTTTACAGAAAAGGGTCAGTTTGAAATATATTTTGACCTGGAGTAGGCTTCGCTCCGGTATAAAAAGGATTATCCTAAATTTAGACCTAAAGTAGTTATTTCAATATTTTACAGAGAGGTCAGTTTCGTATCTGTAAGGAGTGAGGGTAGTTGTTTTCTCGTGATGTATTGTCAATGTACATAGATAATAGTAATAATAATAAAAGAAAACCCGAATTATTTAAAACTTTGAAATTTTTAGTTAACAGCAGGTGAATAATATAAATGTAGTGAATAATTGTTATTTTTAAATAAAAACTTAGAATGATTTAATAAATACATGTTATGTAGAGAAGAACTTATTTTGTTATTTTTATACTTATTACATGGCTAAAAGATGATGTAAAAGCAGTAAGTCAATAAATTAAAACATTAATAACTTGATGTAGGGGTGCTAGGGGGCTGGCCTTACTGATTTATTGCTTTAGGTGCGTAAAATATATGTTTTTAATAGAGCATAAAAATTTTAGTAAAAGTTATTTTAAAATAGTTATAAAATTTATAAGCAAAAAGTATTAACAGTTAATAATAAATTCTTTGTTCAAAGATAATGATTGATTTATTATAGAAGTTTTAAGAAACTTTGAAATAATTTTAGTTATATTTGAATGAGTAATATAAATGTACGTGTTTAATTAAAACATAAAATGTTTTAATAAATTATACGTTATATGTGTGAGTGTGCGTGGGTGTGTGTGTGTGTGTGTGTGTGTGTGTGTGTGTGTGTAAATCTGTGTGCGAGTGTAAGTAAATCTGTGTGTAAGTAAATCTGTGTGTGTATGTAAAAAATGTAAGTAAATCTGTGTGTGTGTAAATAAATCTGTGTGTGCGTGTAAGAGTAAATCTGTGTGAGTGTGTAAGTAAATCTGTGCAGTGTAGGCAAATGTAAGTGTCTCTATGGATAAATGTAAAAATGTCATAGTGAATG
>JABUQX010140624.1:42500-57824 GCA_015478945.1 Trachelipus rathkii
ATGGGCGGAGCCGGAGCCGGAGCCAGAGCAGAATTTGTTTCAAGTGTAAACGGATCAAAAAAATGTTTTATTATCACTTATAAATATAAATATAAATATAAATATAAATATAAATATAAATATAAATATAAAATATATAAATGGGTCAAATATCAATTTATTATTATCAAGGCGTCTGTACAAACTTTAGGTACATTTTTGAATGTGTAAAGGGCTAAAAAAAAATGTTTTATCACTTATTTTTAAACCATCCATTTATTTGTAAATAAAAGTTTAAGTGCCCGCAGAAAGAATTGATGATTTTCAGCTAATGATATTATATATATATATATATATATATATATATATATATATATATATATATATATATATATACTTTCTTCTATATATATATATATATGTAATAATATATATATATATATATATAGATATATATATATATATGCTCTTAATATATATATATATATATATATATGCTCAACTGTAACAATAACCAACAGCCAGCAACCAACCAGCCAACAACAACATGTATGTATGCTATGCTCATATATGTATATATGCTCCTTAATATGTATATATATATATATGTAATACATATGTATATATGTATGTATATATGTATGTATATGTATGTATATATATATATGTATGTGTAATATGTATACACTCAATTTATCATGTATGTAACTGTCTGTAATATTCTTCTGCTGTATATGTATGTATGTGTGTAATATGATGCATGTATGTATATGTATGTAATAAATGTGTATGTATGTGTATGTATGTATGTATGTATGTCTCCTTTTTGTATATGTATTATGTATATGTATATGTATGTATGTAATAATAATATGTATGTGTAATAATAATAATATGTATGTATGTAATATGAATATATATATATATATATATATATATGTATATATATGCTATATGCTGTATAAGCATGCTATGATTCACCTAATATGCTCAACATATGTAATAATAACTTAATATGTATATAATATGTATAAATATATATATATGTATATATATATATATGTATATATGCTCTTTTCCGTTTTGAGGAGAACAATATATCATATGTATGTCAATAACAACAACAATAATAATACTGTAATGTTGTTGTTGTTGTTGTTGTTGTTGTTGATGCATGTGTGTGTGTGTATGTGTGTGTGTATCAACAATGATGGTCAGTTTTAGTAACTCTTCACATCTTTCAAACCCCTACACCACCTCGCATTTGAAACTACACACATAAACACTTGCACATACACATATCCTCCTAAACACACACACACACCCTCACACACACACACACACACACACACGCACGATAAACGTAATTACAGGAGAGAGATGCTTGCTGGAAAGGCCTCCCGGAGTGCAGTCTCAGGTTACGTCTCGTAATAATGTTGGTGGAGGGCTTCCGAGAAGAGGGGTTCTTGGGGGAGTTTATGGGGGGGGTTTGGGTGATTTTGAGGGAAGATGATAGGGGAAATAGAGGGGAATCTCTGATAAATTGAGATGAGGAAACAATGAAAGATGGAGAAGATGGAACAAGATAATGTGAACAAATAATAAGGAATCGAAGGTTATACATAATGAGTATATATATATATATATATATATATATATATATATATCAACAATAATAATAATAATATGTATATAATAATAATAATAATAATATATGTCCAATCTGTAAAAACATATACATGTGAATACATGTGTATGTATGTATATGTCTATATATATGTATATATTGTAATAATAATATGTAATAATGCTCATGTGTGTCAGCCAATAACTCTAGCTGTAGCCATATTCAATAATATTCAACTCATATGCTCAACCAGCAATATGTGTCATGTGTCTTTTCAATAATATGTGTAATGTGTTACGTTTGCGTTGCATTTTACGTTTGCGTTGCATTTGCGTTTGCGTTTGCGTTTTTGCTCCTCATTAGCGTGTGTGTGTATATGAGTATGTGTGTGTGTATATGTGTAATAATGTGTGTGTAATGTAATAATATGTGTATGTGTCATGTCAGCTGTAATAATTTGCGTTTACATTTACGTTTACGTTTTATGTATATATATAAATATATATATATATATATATATATATATATATATATATATATATATATATATATATATATTATACTATATATATATATATATATATATATATATATATATATATATATATATATATATATATACTCACTCACTATATTTTTATATATATATATATATGTAACTATTATAAGATGTTGACTCAGGAACGAAAATTAATAAAATGTAACGTAATTTCAATGATTGAGGTTAAATACATTAGTAAATACTGGATTTTCAAATGTGATTAATATTAATATTAATAGAGTCAAAAAGAAATTGACATATATTTTTTTTTTTTTTAAATATGCTTCATATCTATAGTCTTATAAAAATGGGTAGCTTAGGCGAATTAGCTTAGGCTATTTATTTCAATTTAAATTTGATGAATGTATACATAAAGTTTGTAGATATTCCTTGACAATAATAAATTGATATTTGATATTTTTATATATTTTATTTTTTGATCCGGGGTGGAGCCTTCGGCCCCCCCCTCTATATCATCCCCCCGTCCCCCGCAGAGCGGGGTGCCCCGGTCGCATGCTCGGGTCCGGGGGGAGTTTTTTTTAAATAAAAATACCCATAAATTATAATAATAATGTAATATCAAATAATTCAAATGAAAGAACTTAGAAAAAAATTAAATTCGTTATAAATAATAATAATAATAATAATAATAATAATAATAATAATAATAATAATAATAATTATAATAATAATATTAATAATAATAATAATAATAATAATAATAATAATAATAATAATAAAATCTTTGTTAATTTCTTAAGAAATTAAAATACAAATAACATAATAATAAATAATAAATTGCAGCAATAAAGAAAAGGCCAAAATTAAAATTTGTTTTCTTATCGAAAATTTCCCCAATATAAATGGAGTCAACATCTTATAAATAATCATCATGTGTATGTATGTATGTGTATATGTGTATATGTATATGTATATAATAATAGTATGTATGTAATATGTATGTATATATGTATGTAATATGTATATGCTTTATGTATAATATGTATATATGTAATAATATGTATATGTATGTGTAATAATAATGTATGTATGTAATAATAATATGTATGTATGTATGTAATAATATTTTTGTTTAGATTTACATTTACATTTACATTTAAATACATTTGTTTAACTAATATATATAAAATAATATATGTAACATGTCCCAACAATAACCAATATGTCAGCATGTATTAATATCTCAACATGTATGTAATATGTATGTGTATTATGTATGTGTGTATGTTTATATAATAATAATGTGTGTATATGTAATATGTGTATGTGTATGTATGTCATGTGCTCAACTCAACAATATGTATGTAATATATGTGTATGTGCTCTTCCTGTATCTTGTATGTATGTGTAATAATGTAATAATATGTGTGTTTATTTGTACTGGATGGCTTCCCCATCGACATATGCGCCCACTCCTCTTTATATATATATATATATATATATATATATATATATATATATATATATATATTATATATATATGTATATGTATATATATATATATATATATATATATATCTATATATATATATATATATATATATATATATATATATATAAAATTTCTCTTTTATATATACTTTATATATATATATATATATATATATATATATATACTATATATATATATATATATATACTCTATATATATATATATATATATATAGTAGTTACAAATATTGGTTGAGTTCCAATTCCCTTTTAGTTTTTTTTATTATTATTTATTAATTTTTTTTTGATTTTTCAATTTATTTCATTATTAAAAAGTTAAGGAGCGAAATTTATGACGGTAATGTTGTGATAAAAAATGATTGTTGCAGAACTGAGTTTGTAACACATTGACTTTAAAGTCTCTCGGTTATGTTTTACCTATTACAGTGTTCATACATACAATGTTTAGAATGGGACGTAGGTAGCAAAAAAAAAAAAAAAAAAGAAATTTAACATTTTATAATAATAATAATAATAATAATAATAATAATAATAATAATAATAATAATAATAATAATAATAATAATAATAATAATAATAATAATAATAATAATAATTATGTTTATATGTTATGAGAGAGTATAATGTGTAATAATGTGTGTGGTGTGTGGTGTGGTGGTGTGTGTGTGTGTGGTGGTGTATAATAATAATAATAATAATAATAATAATAATAATAATAATAATAATAATAAAATAAAATTAAATAAAAAAGAAAAGAAACAAATAAAATAAGAAAAAAATAAAGAAAAAAATTTAAAAAATTAAAAAAGTAAAAAATTAACTAGTGTTTAGAACTAAGTATAACGAGGATCCAATATTTGTATGTAATTTCTTCTACTTCTTCTTCTTCTTCTTCTTCTTCTTCTTCTTCTTCTTCTTCTTCTTCTTCTTCTTCTTCTTCTTCTTCTTCTTCTTCTTCTTCTTCTTCTTATTTATTTGTTTATTTAGAAGATCTATTATCTTTTATTCTTTTTATTTTTTTTTATTCTTTTATTCTTTTTCTTCTTTTTTATTTTTTCTTCTTTTTTCTTCTTTTTCTTCTTTTTCTTCTTTTACTTCTTTTTTCTTTTTCCCCTTTTTCCTTTTTCTTTTTTTCTTTTTTCTTTTTTTATTTTTTCTTATTTCTTTTCTTTTTTTCATTTTTTTTCTTTTTTTCTTCTCCTTCAAAATGTGCTTAAGCCACAGAAGATTGAGAAAATAGAGAAAGGAAGTGTGCCCCATACTTTACCAAAAGATTAAAGGAAGATTGCGCATTACGATTAAGTTTGAGGCCTAAGTACAAATACTGGACGGAGATAGGATGTGACTGTGTGGGAGCACGAGTCATAAGAATCGACCTCAAAGATGGAGGTATGAGACTAAAAGCACAGATGAGGAACGTTCGTTGTAATACAAAATGAAAAGGAGAGTTAGAGAGCTGTAAAGAGATTAGGAGAGTCAGAAAAGCAGGAGGGTTGCTAAGCTAGGCGAAAAACCATAGACTCAACTCTCCAAGAAGTACATTGTGAGTGGAACCATTGCATATATTGTGAAGTATACTATTTATAAAAATACGTTTACGATGGGCGTACGCTAGCGTTATTGACTGATGAGCGGCTTTGTTTCCTAGCAAGAAACTTTCCTGAGAAGTTCCATTCTTCAATAAAGAACAATGACAATGAAGTGTTAACTTTAACCAGAATAATGATAACAATGATAACGAATGAGATCATCTTTATTCGGAGCAATTAACTGGAGATGTGAGAAGAAGTCATGAGGCTAGTTTAGTCCGAGAAGCAATGTGTCCAACCATGGAAATTACAAGAGAGAAGTACGACAGAGAATATAATGTCATATTAAAGACTGAAGAAAGTTCAAATTGTATACTTTCGAAGAAGCATACAAATGTAGATGCTGTTGTTATGTGGAAGATTACGTCGAATAGATAGTTAAAGAAATTTCGTTTTTGAGGCACTGAAAACTTCCTCTCTCAGTTATTTGAGAGAGATTGTAGTTTGGTTGCTACAATGCCACCCTCATATTAGCAATTTTCGAGTGGCCTGATACACTTTTTTGAATGAAATAAAATAAAGAAGGATGTTGGCGTCAGCTTAAGAGTTTAAATGTGATGAAGTGGATAAAAGGTCAATAAGGAAAATTAGAAAGAAAACAGGTGAGGAAGCACATTCATGAGAAAAATTGCAATTGCTAGATTTAAAGAAAAACGGTGGCAGCTTGCCGTAATTACACTGCAAGTCTCCGAAAGAAAGAACCTTGCAAATCAAGCCTTCGTTAAAACCGAATCGTAAGTTGTTTATATGTCCAACACTACATACAGCAAATGTTTCACAGAAATACCAAAAAAACAGAGACAAAGTAAAGAAGATCACATGCCGAGCGTTAATTACGGAAGTCATTCTAACTATCTGAGATAAAATTTCAAGGTTCTATTGTTTCCGCCTCTTCCTGTTGAGCTAAAGATAGATTAGAGAACTTTGGAAAGAACCTTGTTTAAATCATGGTTGTTTGATTTAAATCAACGTGTTTCTATTTTGCTTAAACCAACCATTGTTTTTTTTCGATTTTTTTTTACTTTCCCTAATAAAAAGCAATAAAAATATATTTTAAATGGAAACATATAGCTAATACATCCTAATTATATATTTATATAGTAAATAAATTGGAGGAAAACATTAATAACTCACTTTCATAAAGTTAATAACATCAAAATACGAGTACAATATTCAGAAACTAATAACTTTTCATCATTTTTTCTTTGATTAAGGACTTAGATTAGATTAAGGACTGAAAACATGTGTATGGGGAGGGCTGGGTGGATGGGGTGGGGTGTATGTGTAGGTTATCGTGCTGCTACGTTATCGTGTTCTTGGTACAGCAAATATATATTTAAATAAATATTTAATATTAAATAAATATTTAAATAAAAATTTGAAAAACGTAAAATAATTTTAAGTTAACATTAAAAAGAAAATACAAAAATTTATAGTTATAGTTTTAAAAGGAAAAGGAAATATTTATCTTAGCATGAATAGAAAATATATTAAATATAAATGTTTCAACTTAAAAGAATATGAAATTAATTTAGCACTTAAACGAAAATGAAAACCTATATAAGACATCACATAGATGACGTCACCTACATGAAACGACAAGATTGTTTAGGAAAACATGTGATTTTATGTTATTCGCGGGGACACGTGTTCTGGTTATGTTAGACAAATACTGGAGGTTTAGAAAATGGTATAAAATTATTAAAGTTCCAATTTAAATAAAAATATATTTAAATATTAAAGTTAATGTTTACAAAAGCAAACGGAATACAATGTGTGACGTCATGTACAGTTTTTAACAGTATCAGATATGTAAATATGTGTTTGTTATGTTTTCCGTGGGGGCATGTGTACTGATTATGTCTAACAATAATAATAATAATAATAATAATAATAATAATAATAATAATAATAATAATAATAATAATAATAATAATAATAATAATAATAATAATAATAATAATAATAATAATAATAATAATAATAATAAATATGGTGGTTATGGTGACTACTACTATTACTACCACCATGGTGATTATAATAAACAATTGATCATGGAGGCTGTATGCATGTTCAAACAGACATAAATATACAGGCACATATGTATGTATACTTATATTATTTTTCAGCGTTGGCATAGTTCGGAATCCCCTTCGGGGGCTTACAACAGCCCAAAGATGGCTGAGACCACTGTATTCGGACTCGTCACCCTTCATTACCCCTAATTTGTCATATCATGACTTGTACAACTCAAGAGAAAATATCGGC
Source organism: Trachelipus rathkii (assembly GCA_015478945.1). NCBI lineage: Eukaryota > Metazoa > Arthropoda > Malacostraca > Isopoda > Trachelipodidae > Trachelipus > Trachelipus rathkii. The sequence goes on from JABUQX010140624.1 coordinate 49,978, forward strand.
TCCTACTCTGACTCCGCTCAGGCTCCAACTACGACTCCAAGACCATCATATTCGAACTCATCACCTTTCAATACCCCTAGTTTGAAGGATCATACCTTGTGCAAGTCAAAACAAGTTTTGACTCCGGTATCAAAACCGATAACAACTCCGGTAATGGCTCGCACTCCGATTACGTAAGTCTAGACAGAATCCTATAACCCTAAAATACATCCTCTGGAGGTAAAGTGATGCTAAATATTGAGGTTGTCAGATTTAGTAAAAATTAGCTAAAAGAGGAGCTAAATATTGTCTTCAAAGGATCATCGACCGAGTCTCAAACCTTGATCGGCTGTGAATGTTGGATTCCGTGTACTTTAAACACGTGAAATTACGACTCCGAATTCTTAAAACGAGGGATAATTGTGGTTCGCAGAGCTCTATGGTCGGAAAATCAGACTCAACGGACGAAAATATACCATCTGACCAGAAGGCTGGTCGCTAATTCGTAGATGACAGTTCTGTCACCCTAAATCAGGTGGATGACAGGTCTGTCATATTACGATCGTGCAGGCGGATCCATCCAAAATGCGGCTTTATAAAACAGTTATTTAGCTGAAAACCGCATGAAATTGCGACAAAACGCATAAAATGGGAGGAAATAATTATCCGAACCCCAAAATGAGGCTCGCTGCCTCAAATTTGGGGCTCTACGGCCACAAAATTGAACTCCTTGTCCAAATATATACCATCTGGCCAGAGGGATGGTAGCTCTTGAATGCCAGGATAAATACAGATCTGTCTTTGAAAAAAGGTGCAAAAATGTCTTTGCTTAATTAAAATTGAATTGTTGTTTTATGAGTGTTTAATATAAATAATTTTTGCTCAGAACAATAATATAAAATGATGTAAATACTATATAAATAAAAAATATTTAAAATATTGCTTTTAAAGATTTTTTTTTTTTTTTTTTTTTTTTTTTTTTTTAAAACATTTTTTTTAAACATGGTTTTTATCCACCCTGGCTTAAATCTATCTGTTTATAGTGTCGAAATGAGTTTTTATCATAAGTTTTGAAGAGCGCAAGCTTATTGCAAATGGAAAGAGTCGAGGTTGATGGCATCGAAGATTAATAAGAGAATCGCGGAGAATAAATATTGGTTTCTTCCGATATTGAATAGAAATGTTATGAGTTACTGTACGTTTTAAGGCGAGGGTACTTCCTGTAAGTAGCGTCTCTGTGAAGAGTTGCATAATAATAATAAGTTGGTTAAAAAAAGTGAACGGGTTTCAGATGAAGTGAAGCAAAATGGAATGGCGACCCTTTCATTCCAGATTTAATTTTAATTGCCTAATTAACACTATAATTAACTGATCAAAATATCTGAATCGAAGATTATGTAAATCTGGAGAGCATCGCGAGCATTCGAACTGGACGGTTATTTGGTTATGCACTCTTGATTGCGTGAATCGCGAGCTCTCAGGCTGGCCAGTTGTTCTAGCTCTAAAACTCGTGATGACCTGAAAGTACTGCATATGTCCTAAATTACTAAATCGGTATTTTATAGAAAGGTAATTTATTTAATTACCAGCAGAAGTATAAAATCAGGTTTTGATCTAATACCAAATCCGGAGCCGTAAGATCTGTTTTACTTCCCTGTCTTTCCAATTTTCCCACCTGAAGTAGATTTATCATGTTTTAATTTAGTGAATTTATATATATATATATATATATATATATATATATATATATATATATATATATATATATATATATATATATATATATATATATATATATATATATATATATATATATATATATATATATATTTGAACAATATATATATATATATATATATATATATATATATATATATATATATATATATATATATATATATATATATATATATATATATATAATTTTTTTTTATATATATATATATATAAATATATATACTACTCTTTATATATATATATATATATATATATATGGTAAGACTTTACTTTAGTACATGCATTTATCTACAAATGCAAATACACTAAAACAAATGACATTTTTGTAATCAGTGAAGAATTTTAGTTCAGAAAATGTAATAAAAAAAAAAAAAAAGAATCTTAAAATAATATTTTCATATTTATAATGATTTAAATACGATGTGAATAACTCCTCCAAAAAGTATTATTTCCGCGCCAAGGACCGCCACAGTTGCCAGAAATGGCTTTTTATCTTCCTCTTGTTTGCGCATAGAATAGGGTAGAAAATGATTTTTTTTATGGGGCTCGAGCCGGCGGTGGACAGAGGGGGGACGTAGTCCCCCGTCGTCCCCCGGTAAGGCCGAGAGACCCCGACTCTTTCCATCTTTGCGGTTTACCAGGGGTTTTCCTTTAGTTAAAAAAAAAAACGAGAACATGATAAAAAGCAATTTTTGGCAACTCTGGCGCTCCTTGGCGAGTAATATACTCATAAACCGAAATTCTTAAAACGTCGTACATTTGCATTTTTTTTTAATTTATAATTTTTTTTATACAACATTAACTTAGTTTTCTATATATACTCCCACTTAAATTTCACGCTGATTTGGAAAATGTTACTTATTTTTTTGTATCTGCTGTAGTTTTGTAGATAAATGCATGTACTAATGTAAAGTCTGACAGCCTATATATATATATATATATATATATATATATATATATATATATATATATATATATATATATATATATATATATATATATATATATATATATATATATATATATATATATATATATATATATATATATATATATATATATATATATATAATAGTGATGGTGATGTTGCGATGGGATATTTTTGACATTCAAGATTTAAAAGTGAACCTTCAACATTTTATCCAAAATATTTTAAACAAACATAAATATTTAAATGTATATTTTAAATATCTATATTTCTGATCATATAAAGATTCTGTAATAGCTTATGTCAAAAACAAGCAGAATTATTAGAATGGTGATTGGTTTAGGCCTCGTTTGAACACGTTGCAAAGGTAAGAAACAACACCAATAGCGCACTTAGCCAAAATTACTCCCAGGAGACTCTTCGTTATTTATCACATTTTATTTTGCTCACCTAAGCATGAGTTTTGTACGATAAATGCTGAGAAAGAAAGTTTGTTAGCAAATGGCAAGTTGATTAAATTCATGATTAATTTTCCACAGTTCAAAAGGATTACAATACTTTCTTGCTCTTTATTTTCCGTTACAGCACAAATAAATTATTTGTTTCAGCTTTATTTTTCCCTTTGTTCTCTTGTTCTTCGTAAAACTTGATGAGAAGTGAAAGTCAGCACAGTAGACTCACTTGTTTTATTTATTTTTGCTGACCTTCGTTGCTGGTTGTCAAAAACATTTACGGTTTATCTTCTTATTAATAAGTGCTTTCATTATTGAACCTTGACAATAATTGAACAATGTCTTTCGCCTGTGCCATCAGAAAATATGAGGTGAAATGAGATTGGTATCACAGAATATTATAGATTTTTTTTCCTATTGTTTTATAGTTTGAATAGCATTTGCATTAATGCATCATTACGAGTCAACTTTTTTGATTTATATCTGGATTTTAAATTGCAGACCAGAACTAACACTCCTTTACATCATTATTCCGTTGTATCACTGATAGTGAGTTATGATATATGAGTTATGATGTATGAGTTATGATGTATGAGTTATGATGTAAGAGTTATGTTTTTTGAGTATCGTATACGTTAACAAAATGAAATCTTGAGGTGGAGGTCTCGAGTTTGAGATGGGTTTGAGTTTGAACTTTATTAAAAAAAAAAAAAAAAAAAAAAAAAATTTTTCGGAGATGGTTATATATATATATATATATATATATATATATATATATATATATATATATATATATATATATATATATATATATATATATATATATATATATATATGTTTCTATGCGTGTACGTATGGATATATATATGGTTTTCATATATACTGCTCATATATTTTCGGATTTTAATGAATCGTTTGTCTAGAGTTATGCGGATGCGGATATGGATGCGGAGGCGGATGTTTAGGATGATGATAACATACGTTTGCTGATGCGGATCTTTAAATGTATTGAGGAAGGATGCGGATGCGGATGCAGTGTTACCTGAATTATAAGTAAAATTATTTATATATATATATATATATATATATATATATATATATATATATATATATATATATATATATATATATATATATATATATATAATAACCGCCATATGTAATGTATGTCGGATTCGAGAAAATACTCTTTCAGCAACCAATATGTTTATGTGTGGATTGGTTTGGTTCAGGGTATGGGTTATGTATGTAGCCAGCCATAGCCATGGCTAATAACAACAACCATATTAACAACCAGCCAGCAACAATATCCAGCAATAATATCCCTTCCTTCTTCCTTTCTGCTCAACAGCCAGCAACCAGCAATAACCAGCAACCGTAACCGTATGGCAACAACCAACCACTTGCAGCGCCATGTGGCAGCAACAGCAATATGCTGGCGTAATAATATTGCTCAGCAACCATATCCAGCAACAACGCTTCGCCAACCCTTCTTTTCTCTTTCCTGCCTCTTTCTCTTATCCTCCAGTCAGGCTTCCCAAACCTATCCAGTAAACCTCTTCCATCTTGTTCTATCCATCCCGATCCCATCCACCATCAGCTCATCCATTACAGGCATCTGGTGTCTCAATGAATCCTCCTGTGTCTCCACCTCTTCCACGGCTTTCCCCTCAGTCTCTCCCTCCCGGTCTCCAGCTCCACCTCCTGCTGCTGCTCTCTCTCCCTGCATCCTCTCAGGTATCCCTACCATCTCAGTCTGGCTGTGTTATGTCCCCCTTTATTCATCATTGGTTTCCACCACGCTCTCCCTCACTGTCTCGTTTCTCACTCTGTCTTCTCGTCTTTCAATCCCTGTCCTCAACATTCATCTCCATCTGTCTGGATTATACTCTCCTCTCTCCTGTGTGCTCCATGTCTCACTTGTCCTGACAGTATCGGCGTCTTGCTCCCCGTATGTTGTATGTTTATGTTTCCAGTACATCGGTGCGTCGGCAAATTGGCGCGGTATATCCCTACTCGTAATTTCCTTTGCACACACACCTTCTCTTCCAAATTCTTCCTAGATATTTATATCTATCCACATTTATCTCTACTGTCGACCTCCACTATCGCTCCTCCTCCCTCCTTCCTGCCACACTACCATTATTTTCTGTTTCTCCACATTCATATTCAATCTGTTTCTCTCAACTTTTCTGCGAAACACAGCCCCATTTGCTTCAACCTCTCACCATCTCACTCCAACAAGCCAAATCATCTACATATAAAATGATGTCTCCCGCCAGTCTCTTCCTAAACTCTCTTTACACCTCATATATTCCCTGTGTCCAAATGCATATAAACGGTATCGGCGACAGCCACTACCTTGCCTTACTCCGTTTTTACCTCAAGCCATTCCTCGTTTTTATATCATGTTTTTTACCTTACTTATGCTATTCACGTATGTACTTCTTCCTGCCTTTATCAGTCTGCCTCAACTTCACAATCCCTCTCCGGAACTCTCCACAGCATCTCTCTAGGCACTGAATCGAATGCTTTTTCATTACTATATCAATCTTTCTATATCCTTCTATTTCTTCAACTACTTGGTTCTTTTATCTTATTTTCTATATACTCTTTTTCTGATCCATTAGTGGGATTCCTCTATAATTTTTTAATTCCCTACTTCCCTACCTTTATAAATAAGAACTATTATTATTCTTCCCCAACCTTCCAGCACTCCACTCTCCACCCAACACCTGTCAGAGAATCTCAACATCAGGCTATCAGCCCCTCTCCTCCCCTCCTACAACAACTCAATATTTATCCCATCCTCACCAGGGGTTTTCCCATTCATTTTCCTTAATGCCTCCTCAAATTCCTCCTCCGTTATTACCTCATCCTATTCTCCCTCACGTTTCTCTCCTCCTCCTCCTCTCTCTCCTTCACTCTTCCGACCTCATTTCCACATTCAATTCATCCATTTCCAGTTTCCTATTTCCATTTTCTTCCATTCTGTCCATCTTCCTTCCTCCATCCATCCAGTTCCACCCTCTCCACTTCATTTCCACATGCAACTCCATTCTCTCTCTCTTTCTCCTCTATATATATATATATATATATATATATATACTATATTTCTATATATATATATATATACTATATATACTCTCTTTCTCTATAATATATAGTAATATATATACAAAAATCGAAAATTCAAAAGTACAATTATTCCCATAAACTCTCATGATAAAGATGACAAATATTTATTTCATAGGCGCTTAATCAAATGTAAGAAACATCCTCAACATCCTCATTTTTTCAAAGGAGGATGCGGATGCTGAATGCCGGATATTGCCGTTAGTGAGGGATGCGGATGCGGATGCAGATGCGGATGTCAATTTGGGTGCGGATGTTCCGCAAATGCGGATGCGGATGCGGATGTCGTGTCCATCACTAATGTAATATGTATGTAGCCTTATAGCAACCTGTATGTATGCTCAACCAACAACCTTAGCCAACTCTATATATGCTGCTCAGCAACCATGTATGTATATGTATATGTATATAACAATAATAACCAGCATGTAATAACAGCAATAGCAAATACGCTGTATAACCAACAATAACCAACCATATATGTAGCAACCTTAATATGTAACCATATGTAACAATATGTATAATAGCCTATTCATAACAACAACCAACAACCTTCTTCCTTAACCATGTAACAACCAGCAGCAGCAATATGTATGTACTCAGTATAATATGTAGCAACAACCAACAACCTTCAACCAACCAACAGTTAATAGCCATGTATCACTTCTTCTTCCTTCCTTCATATATGTATGTATATGTAATAATAATAATATATATATATATATATATAGAAATATATATATATTTCAGGTGTATACTTAGTTTGACGTTACTATATAGCATATTGAATTAAGTCTTTGTTTTAATTTTTTTATTAACATAATGCATTTCGCTCTTCATATACAGCATTGGATTGATTGATGGGTGGAAATTGAATTCCAATTAAATTTATAGGTATTGATGGTCACGTCTCGCAGAGAAGGAAAGAAGACCTTCCTGCCGAAGATATTGATGCCTTTGCCTAAGCTTTTCAGGAAATTTAACGGCAACTCGATATCCGAAGGAGAAAATTAATTTACTAATATTAAATAACACTTGAAAGGTTTGTTCGTGTTTTGCACTTGTTTTTGCGTTTTTATTCGTGTGTGTGTGTATGTGTGTGTGTGTGTGTGTGTGTGTGTGTGTGTGTGTGTGTGTGTGTGTGTGTGTGTGTGTAGGTGTGTGTGTGCGCGCGCGCGGGTGTGTAGGTGTGTGTGTCTGTAGACTATAGAATAATTAATAAAGACATGAAGCCAAAAAAATATTGGGGCTCCAACTCCTGTTTCGACCTCAGCTATAGGTTCGGCTCCGGCTCCGGCTCCGGCTCCGGCTCCGACTTCAAAACCCTTACGTACTAATATATTTTTTTTTTGGTGTTTTGGATATGTATCTAAATTATTGAATAAGATCCTCTAATGAGTATTGTTATATATTTAGGTTTGCTCATGTGTAAATGTAATTTGTGTAAGTATGTGTTTGTGTAAATGTTTAGTTGCTGTGAATTCAACCAGGTGTGAACGATATGAGCTGACGGGCTTCAGATCAAATTTCCCGGAAAGTAAAATTTCTTGAAAATGGGGGTGGCTTCTTTGGGCTATATATATATATATATATATATATATATATATATCAAACGT
>JABUQX010140625.1:0-2500 GCA_015478945.1 Trachelipus rathkii
ATATATATATTTTAATAAAAAGAGATTCTGCTATACGAAGATAGTTGAAATTACCAACTTGAAATAAAATTTTAAAACAACTAGCAATTTCAACTGTAGGAGGGGATTTGTGATCCGTCGTGTAATGCTCCCATATTTTACTTGGTTTATACCTGTGTTGCATAATTCGGGTTTTGTGTATCCCACATAAGAGGAATAGCAGAATCTCTTTTTATTAAAATACTTAAGCCGGATATCAATGTGAAATTTAATGAAATGAATGAATGCTTGAATGTTTTTTTGAATGTTTGTGTTTTGCAGTACACCTAGTATCCATGATAATAGCTGTATTTGCAAAATAATGTAAGCTTTTTTGATTTTTCATCAAAATTATTTTTTAAACTTCACAATTAATGTAAAATAATTTTAGTTTTTTATATTTAGAAATTTATTTTTGTAAGCTGCATTATAAATAATAGTTAGTTAACCGTGATCATGCCTGAAGTATACAGGCGAAATATTGGTATAATATTAAAAGTTTTAACTTCTTTTTATTCTCGAATAGTCCTTAATAAAATTTCTTCCGAAAATAAAGAACTATTTAGAAGAATTGAAAGAACTTGTAAAAAGTACGTTAAAATTGACGCTGATCTAAATTTTCTTAAAATAATAATAATAATAAAATAATAATAATAATAATAATAATAATAATAATAATAATAATAATAATAATAATAATAATAATAATAATAATAATAATAATAATAATAATAATAATAATAATAATAATAATAATAATAATAATAATAATAATAATAGTAATAATAATAATAATAATATTAATAATAATAATAATAATAATAATAATAATAATAATAATAATAATAATAATAATAATAATAATAATAATAATAATAATAATAATAATAATAATAATAATAATAATAATAATAATAATAATAATAATAATAATAATAATATATTGGCATAAATGTCAATTAATTTTAAAGTTAAAGCGAGATTAGAAACGAGAGTCGAATTTTAGAACTTGACATGGGCTTCCTACTTTTCTATTTTGGTTTTAAAAATTGTATCGGAGGAAATTGAGACCAAATTCGATTAGATATTTTTACTTTGAAAGAGAAATTGAAAGAAATTTTCTTTGATTTAAACAATACGAATTGCTTTATAGTCTGAAATTCATTCGTGTGAAATATGGAATGGAAAATATTAATATTATAATTTTTGCAATTATTATCATCACAATTACGGTGGTTCTAAATTTTTACAAAATTATTTGTTTATATAATTTAAACATAATTTTCAATATTTAAATATTATTTATTATTTCCAATATATATATATATATATATATATATATATATATATATATATATATATATATATATATATATATATATATATATATATATATATATATATACATTATGTGTATATAAGAGGTTTTGCAATTGTCTTGCATGTACAACTTAACAAATCCTTGAATTTACCTTCAAACGTGTGATCGAGTACCAGCCCGATTACATTGAATTTAACTTCGATGCCTCTCCCACAAACTTGTATTACCTCTTTATGTTGTGACCTTATATTTGATCAAAAATATTAAGAGCTTAAAGATCCCTATTCTAAAACACAATAGTATCCGATGTACAACAATTTCTTCGACTGCTCCACTGTCGCAAGAAACAAATTACACTCTGTTGGATCCACTCTCACGTTGGACTGACTGGCAACGAAGTCGCTGACGGAGAGACCATAATGTTCACCTACTCTTTCCGTAGCTGTTCTAGATAAACTTTAGATGTCATTCAACAATGTCGCCTCCCATCTTCTAATTATTATCCTGCTATCCGACAAGGCTTACGTTCTTACTTGCAGGAGTGCTGGGTGAATGATCATCGTGGGGCGAAACATAGAAATACAAAGTCGAATATTGTTGAGTGGTCTTCCTTTAATCGACGAAATCGTTTACACGAGGTAATCCATACACGCCTTAGCATTGGCCATTTCAATACCACTTGCAGCCACTACATGTCACAGGATCCTCCTCCTACATGCAAATTTTGACTTCACACTACCCCTCAATCTACTCTCCACATATTTATTGATTGGTTCCAACTTTACTCCATTCGACGTCGTCATTTTCCTTCTCTATGGTCCATAACACCTTCTAAAAGGCTATCCCACATCTTGTCTAAATCCTCCCAATTTAATAGTAACTATATTTTCTCTTTTCATTAGGAATTGAATACTCTTCACAATATATAACATTTATATTTGTTTATTTTTTGATACAATAATAAATCTTGTAGTCATAATATATAATATGACTAAATATTCATTCCGCCATCCAAATGTTATTTTTTTTTAACTTTTCTTTTTATGTAGTTGAATATTCAACCCAGTGTGGCCTCTTTCCTGTGGGAAGTGGTGGGTCCTGTTCACAAACTAATATATATATATATATATATATATATATATATATATATATATATATATA
>JABUQX010140626.1:0-11246 GCA_015478945.1 Trachelipus rathkii
GGTTCTGATCTTGAATAACCACCTTCAATAGAGGGATATTAGATATTGAAGAAAGTAAGCGTTGTCACGATAAAGTGGCGTTTCTTCCCGGAAGCTGCTTATGATTCATCAGTGGTGCTATCAGCCTCCTGCACCAGACGCCACAGAACTCCTCCCCAGTGACAATGCTGCGAGCACACTCCGCTCTCCGGACCTGGAAGGATGTCGGGTAGTAGCGTGTAGCTGTCAGGGGAGAGCTAGGTGAGCACACATTAAGGTCACCGAGAAGGCTTCGACTACTCTGTACTATTACGTGCAGTTAGTCCGCACCTGCAGAAGCTTGAGAAGTACGGTACAGGAGACACAGGATGACCGAACAGAGTAGCGCCCAACAGAAGAAACTTGATTTGATGGTTGTTTAGTGATTTGATGGGTGTTCGGAGTCACATTTGATGGGTGTTTATGGTTACTTCAGGTGGTCACCAATTTGAAAGGGTTAAATTCTGTTCTTGAACCACATTCAATAATAGATGAATATTAGATGTTGAAGAGAGTAAGCGTTGTCACGATAAAGTGGTGTTTCTTCCCGGAAGCTGCTTAGGATTCATCAGTGGTGCTAGCAGCCTCCTGCACCAGACGCCACAATATATTAGATTTTGAGCTATTGAAACCTTTCGAATCGGCTACAAAAGAATATCGGGAGAAAAATACTTAACCGCGAGCATGGTACTTCCCATGTGCAATTGTTTAAGAAAAAAAAGGATAAAAAAAACACCAAGTCTAGCGTGATTTTAATACAAAAGCAAACTCCACACACCCTGCTAAATGAAAGATTAGGAGTTCTAGGAAAAAATTATTTGTTGGCAGCTGCAACAATTCTCGATTCAAAATTTAAAAAACTGCAATTTCTATCTTCCTTGATTGCATCTAAAATTATCCAAAAAAAAAATAAGCAAAGTCGTTGAGAATTTAAAGGATTTGGGAAATCAGTCTACTCCGCAAATAGAAGAGACTGATTTGAAAGAGGTGACACCAAATGTTGACCTTCGGGATGTTCATGAAGAAGCTGCTGCTAAAAATACCCAAAATGCTCCTTTACTTATGAAAGGCAGTATGGCAAATGAAACAAAATAATGTTTAAATCAGCCTTTCCTACCAAGAAAATTTGATCCATTAAAGTTTGGGATCTACAGTAAAAATGCATTCCCTGCTATATTTATAGTAGCGATGAAATATTTTACTGTCAATGCAACTTCTGTGCTTTCGAAACGTACGGTATCTTTGTTTTAAATGATGTTTGTTCAGACGAGCGAAATAGGCTATTATCTGGTCATCTTAAAGTAAATTAATCAATGTAGTTTCAGATCATTTATAATAAAGAAATAAATAAAGTTAGAGTACTCAGATCAGGGATGGCACGAAAAAAATCACATGAAAAAATCAGCCGATTTTTTTACTTGATTTTTTTTTTTTTGTATTATTAAGTGATTTAACTTCAATAGAAATAAAAAATTAAAATAAAACTATATATATATATATATATATATATATATATATATATATATATATATATATATATATATATATATATATATATATATATATATATATATATATATATATATATATATATATATATATATATATATATATATATATATATATATATATATTTCAAATTTCAACAAACTATTGGCGTCGTAACCCGTAAGTCCGTAACACTCTTTAGTGTTGCTGTTTCATTGTGTCATAGACTATAGGTCTTATTTTAAGATTTTGAACCTAGAGCTAGGGCCTAGGGTTAAAAATTGAAAATTAATGCCAGATGCGGATTAATCATATATATTGCTTTTGTATAATGTCGTATAATAAGTCGAGACCTAGGCCCTATTTTATGAATGTTTATAGCTAGGCAAAGTAAAATAGCCCTTCCTGATTTTCCATTTTGATTTATATCGAATGAATAATTCACTTAAAAAACAATACTATATCGAACTTAAAGTTTGTAAATCAGGGTTGGTGATTTTTTGATTTTTTTAAGAAAAAAAAATCAATTTTTGACTTTTTTTAGATTCGTGACGTCACGAGAAGTATAATTTGTAAACAAACTTTTTTTTTAAGTTCGATATAGTATTATTTTTAAAGTGATTTATTCATTCTATATATATCAAAATGGAAAAACAGGAAGGGTAAGTTACTGTGAAATAAAATAAAAAAATCTGTTTATTCTAAATTCAGGAGTCATACTCACTTTTAGGGGTTAAAAAATAGGAAATGGGACACTTTTAATGAAAATGTAGGACAAAATTTTAAAAAGTAGGTCAAAGTAGGATAAAATTTAATGCTAAATTATTGTTCTTTTATTTTTTGGCATATACTCCTATTTTTCCTACATATTTGTTAAAATATCCAACATTCATGTTTATTTAGCTCATTTAGCTGTACTGGATGATTTTTTTTTATCCCCAACAAAATGTGCCAAATGAGGTTTCAGTTGAAATGTTTTCAGCCTCCAGTTCAAATATCAAACGTATTTTTGTTTAAAATTTAATACTAATAGAAATGAAAATTATATTACCAAAAATTAAGCTTGGATGAGTTTTTTATATTATTCATCAAAATTATGTTCATCACAAAATAATTAAAACTTTACATGTATAACTAGAACTTTATATATATTTGTAATCTTTAAAATTTAATCTTTCTCTCAATGTTACATTAATTAAAGAAAGCTAACTGTAGATAAGCTGACAAAAGCAATTGGAACCCTGGATGAGGTATGGGTTTCCCCCCACCTTTATTTTCTTCAAAAATAACGTTTACATTAACAAACTAGAAAAACTGAAAAAAATAATTTGAAAAAGTAATGTAATGATAGAATTAACTACATAAAAAATGAAAACAAAAATTTGATGAACAAATTCTCCAATGATTACAAGAATAATTTCTATTATATTTGATTCGGCTCATGTTTCTTTGCTTGATTTGCACAGTAGTAGTCAAGCATGGTTCTTTTATTTTTTTCAATCTTCTTTTGCTCATTTCATATTTCGTACAAAGCAGTGGTATTCTCATCAACTTTTTTGCAAGCTGCTTCAAGCATAGTCTGCCCTATCTGTAGTCCTTTTATGCCATTAATCTTTAATGCATTCTTAACAGGGTTGGTGATTTTTTTTATTTATTTCAGATTCGTGACGTCATGCGAAATATAATTTGTAAGCAATTTTTTTTTTTTAAGTTCGAAATAGTACTATTTTTTAAGTGATTTATTCAATCTATGTAAATCAAAATGGAAAATTAGGGAGGGTAAGTAACTGTGAAATAATAAAAAAAATGTTTATACTAAATTTTACTTTGGTTAGCTATAAACATTCATAAAATAGGGCTTGGGCGCTGCAGCTGGCATATTGGTCTATCGAGACTCCCATTCAATTAATTTTTTTTAAAATTTTTCAGATTCGTGACGTCACGCGAAATATAATTTGCAAACAAACTTTTTTTTAAGTTCTATATAGCATTATTTTTTATGTGATTTATTTATTCTATATAAATAAAAATGGAAAATCAGGAAGGATAACTAACTGTGAAATAAAAAAAAAATTGTGTGTATACTAAATTTTACTTTGGTTAGCTATAAACATTCATAAAATAGGGCCTAGGCGCTGCAGCTGGCAGATGGGCCTATCGAAACTCCCATTCAATTAAAATATATTAAAAACTTCATATAATATATATATATATATATATATATATATATATATATATATATATATATATATATATATATATATATATATATATATATATATATATATATATTGAGGAGATCACCTCCAATTCTTATATTCCAATTATATATATATATATATATATATATATATATATATACACCTTTAACATCACTCAAAAAAGGGGTTCTCTGTATGTTAAATTTTAATTATTATTTCATTATGTAAGAAAAATATTCGGTGACTCTTCTGTATGGCACTATTGTCGTGAAAGTGAGTCACCCTGAATGCTGCCCGAGAAATGCCTGGCATTCGAAGGAAAAATAAGTCAGTTAAGACCTCACGTTATAAGAAGAGAGGTCGTGTTAAGCGTCGGCTTGTTAAAGGCCGGAAAATTGTGTTTTGGTCGTAGAAATTATTGTGTTAACTTTCATAAATCTTATTAATGCCTGTGGAACTGGCCTATTGTGTTAATTAATGAATTGATTGCATTATTAATTGTTTTTAACATTGATACCATCATTTACTATTTGATTTAATTAATCATAAAAATAAAAATAAGAAGTAATTACTCTTTTTCATTACCACTGTACTTAACTCTTCAAAGGTTAGTACAAAGGAAATAGTGACTTCCAGAGTGACTCGAATAAACATCTAATATACAAAAGTGAAGTGAAAACAAACGCAAAATCATAATAAACAAAATTTTAATCAGTGAAGTGAAAAAAAGTGCCGATCAAAACACAAACACACACAAAAAACATACAAAATAAAATAAAACAATTCAAACTCCAAAAAAGCAGTGAAACAAGAAACCCTATCGCAATAGGCATACAACTTTCCCCTAAACAAAAAAGAAAAAAAAACCCGTTAAGAATGCCAAGTCTAAAAAGAAAGTCACCCAGAGTTCAAACGAAGAACAACTTGGCTATTGTGACTCGGTCTCAATCATCAAGACCCCATCACACTCCCCAGAAGTAGCCCCTCTCTATCGGGGGGTAAATGAAGAAGGTGACTCGTCGCTATACGAGACAGAGTCGGAAAGCGAGAAGAGCATGAAGCAGCAAACCTGGTGAAAACCCTTTCCCCACTCTCTTAGGGAGAAAAAGGAAAGAAGAGTCTCCCCTCAATGCTATCCCCCTTTTCAACGAATTTGATGCCCTTGAATGGATTCGGCAGACGACCATGATCTTTAACCTTAATGAAATCACCAATCCGAGGGAGAGGGTAAGGCTATTGGCATCAAAATTACCAAGCAAGATTACAAATTCGTTGAAACTTCCCTAAAAGACGATTGTTATACTAAATTAGTAAAGGTAATAGAATCTATGCACCATCGCTAAGAACGCAGATAGAAGAAGTCTTTCGATGGGATGAGGGAGGGAGAGCTTCCATCCGACTATGTAGTTAGAATAAAGGAAATGCTTGGATTATCTCCAGCTTCGATTCGGTAACGGAAAACGATGCTAAATTTATTAGGGAACTCTTCCTCTTACGATTGCCTCAGCAATTACAGATATCCCTGACTTTGAGATTAATTGGAAGCGACATTTTAACAAATTTTTTCTCCAAAGCGGTGCTTACCAACCCCCCCAGAGGGGGAGAACCGAATGGCAATCTGTAAACGCCGTCCGATAAACTGAAGAAAGTCATCAAGCCTTACGCCTAACAGAGGAGAATCTTCGAAGGAGATAGTCATTAATAATCTCTCTCATGAAAAGTCGGCTGAAGAAATGAGCTCGCTAAGAGCGTAATAGAACTCGCTAAGACGATGTCAGAATGCGAAAATTCCCCACTAACAATGATCAAGAATCAGGAAGGAACTTCTACAATCAATATAACAACGTTGCAACTGGCCCCAAGTACCGAAGGTCTTTGTAGGTTCCATAGGAAATTCTTGCATAAATCATTTAGGTGTGAAGGTCGATATTGCCCAATGTACGCCTTAATTTCGCAACCCCGGCAACTTCCCCACCCCCACAACAGAACTCCAACATTAGGCTGGTCCGTGAGGCGACTCCCGGGCCAGATGGGGGTGAATATGTGGGGAAATGACGCCTTTGTGAGTAGAAACCTTTGTAATTGTTTACCCTGCAATTTTTGTATGAATAAGTCAAATTTTGGGCGGGGAAATGTTAATTTTAACTATAGTAGAAGACATTATTATAATGATAATCATAATAACTGTAGAAATTATAGTCATAATCATAATAATAGTAATTACAATAACTATGATAGGGACAAATTTTATAATAATAATCACCATAGTTTTTAATATTAATTATAACATTAATGGTTATAATAATAATAATGCACGGGTTGATTATAATAGCTTCTATAATAATGATGGGTATGCTAATCTTAATGTATGGCATTTTAGTAATAATGATAATTGTAATAATGGTTAATGGAAATATTAATTGTAATGACGAACTTAAATAGAGTCTTAATATTAACTGTAAACTCAAAGACGGGAAGGGATTCCTAGTGAGTCACCCACTCCCCCGCAGAATGATCACTGAGTCGGTGGGAGTAGGGCCCTTTTCAACTTCTAATTGTAACTCAATGCATGGTGAGATAATGATAATGACAATGATATTAATAATAATAATGATAGAATTAGGAATGATAGCCATAGTGATGGCGATAACGGTTTGTAAATTCTTGTAAACAATAGCCTTGTGAATGAGTCGCTGTTTCCCCCAACGGAGTCGACCTGCTCCCCCACTCCAATCACTGGGGAGAAGGCGGGAGTAGAGACGATTCAGATTTGTGACTCCATACTTGTTAATAAAAGTAATGATAAAAATGAATTTATAATTAATGAAGGGGGCGAAACCCCCTTTCTGAAAATGAACTGTATTAGTTTTAGGGATGAAGGAGGTTCTTCTCCTTCCGATAAGCATGAGGGATCATTAAATTTAAGAAATAATGCATGTGACTTATCTGGTAATACTGTAGTGGGAGTTTCTGGCAACTCAACTAAAATCGTTGCAGCTGTTAGAGATGTAGTTTTTGATAAATTGTATTATATTTCGGATAAAACTAACAATGAATCTTATTTACTAGACACCGGAAGTTGCCTCGACCTGGTGATAGCGTCTGAATTAGATAGGGGGGGCGCCGTTATTGGCACTGCCAAGGCCGCAAATGGAGGCTATATAAATATTTATAATAAAAGGGCAATTAAAATTGACTTGGGGTTAGACAGACTTTACAATGCGCATGCATATGCTGCGGACATTAAGTTCAACGTCCTCGGCATGCCTTTTCTCAAAAAACACGGGTTCACTATTGACTTTAGATGCCATTATTTATTAGATCCTAGCACGAAGCGTAGTATTTCCCTCAGTAATGAGGCTTTTGATTTTTCTGAGCATGTTCGAAATTCTATCTTCCCTTTAACCGCTGTCTCTTTGAATATACCGCTTTGCGAGTATGAATTAATTAATGATTTGATTAGGAAATACCAAGTCTTGTTCTTAGAATCCCTGAAGCGCCTAATTTAGAATTTAAGAATGAACAGCTTACAGGTGGCGATTTATATATTGCAGTGCAGAGAAAACAGGGCGGGAGCTTGTTTAACAGCTGTGAGAACATTTGCTGTAATCCACAACCGGAAGATAGCAGAAGAACGCTATAGGGGGGGGGGGGGGGGTAAAAGATGGCACTGTGGATGGGGGGGGGGGGGAGAGAGAATGTCCTTTGAAGGAAGAAATTTTATGCGAGTTGGCAGAAAATTTACCATGTAGAGGTTAAGGGCACGCCGATACAGTTAAGAAGTAGAAGTATAACCGCATCTTTTTGAAAAGGCCAAGAAGGAAATCAATAAATTATTGGACGCGGGGGGGGTCTTCGCGGGGAGAGGGAAGCGATTGGGGTTTTCCAACTAGCTTCTTGCCAAAGTCGGACGGCAGAGTTCGTTTAGTCGTTGATCTGAGGTTATTAAACCAGAGATCACCTCTGATAATTTTACTCTGCCTAAGATTAAAGATATCATATTGCAATTGCAACATTGCAAGTTGCTAACACGGCTAGATATCTTCGGCAGGCTTACTACAACGTGCCAGTCCTTGAGGAAACAAAGAGAGAAATATTTCACTATTCTTGTCCTTTTGGTAGCTACAGTTTAACTGGCTAATACAAGGACACAAGTGTTCTCTAGTGCCTTCCAGCGCCTCATGTCGATTTTGCTTGGAGATTTAAAGAATGTGTTTTTGTTTATTTAGATGACATATTAATTGCCAGTTCGACTCTTGAAGAGTATGTTGAAATGTTGGAGAAGGTTTTAGAGAGATTGAAGTATATGAAAATTTACATGAACCCAAAAAAATGTGTACTTGCAGTCGGAGGAAACAGATTTTTTAGGTTTCAACATTAGCGAGAAGGGAGTTAAGCCTAGTAAGGAGAAAATCGATGCAGTAGTGAATGTTGCAAAGCCAACAACTATCAAACAACTTAGGGCGTTTCTCGGTCTATATAACTTCTGCCAAATTAACATAGCCGGGGCTGCTCAATTGCTGCAACTGAAAATGTTGAAGGAAGCCGCCTCAATAGGAAGATTTCTTGGGGGTGGAAGCCGACCGGGCATTTCGAGAAGCTAAAGCGGCAATGGTGCTACCCTATTGTCGTTCCCTGATGAAAGAACTGAGTTACTATTATACACGAGGGTGTAAGCGAGCTCACTATAGCCAGTGCACTGATGGGAGAAGAAAATGATCAGACGAAAATTTTCGCTCTTTACAGTACCATACATACTGACTGGGGAGTAGAGTGGCACCTACCACAGTTGGTTAAGGAGTTATGCGTCAATAACAGTTTACAAAATATGCTTACTTAATTGCAAATAGGAAGTTAATATCTGTACCAGCAACAGTGGGTTAATCACAGCTTATACAAAAAAGAGTGCCACAAAAGTTCATAATATTCGGGAGATAAATTTATTGAATGACATTGCAAATTTTGACGTTGAGTTTAAATTGGTCTCTAAGGCTAAAATAAATTGGCGATAATTTTGACAGAATTGGCTAACGAAAGAGATAAGATTATAGAGGCTGGGAATTGCAATTGCAATTAGCTTGTATAGAAAATGAGGAGTGGGCGTGGCCAAAAGAAATTGCCATGGAAACGGGGTTACAATTGGAGGAAGAGCTTTGTGAATGGAATTCTCAGAATTCCATTAAATCGAACGTTAAAAGAACAAGACTTACTGGAGTATTATAATAATAATATATGTATATGTTAAAATGGCAAAAAATAAAATAAAGCAATTGGCAGTGGTGGTGAGTAGTGGTGGTGAGGTGGCAGTGATGAGTGAGGTGGTGAGTTTTGTGATCATT
Organism: Trachelipus rathkii; assembly: GCA_015478945.1. Classification (NCBI taxonomy): domain Eukaryota; kingdom Metazoa; phylum Arthropoda; class Malacostraca; order Isopoda; family Trachelipodidae; genus Trachelipus; species Trachelipus rathkii. The sequence continues at coordinate 9,047 of JABUQX010140626.1, forward strand.
TTCTCAGTAGGTTCAGTGGGATGATGCAGAGTGGGTGTAGGGGCAGGCAAGACAAAACTAGTGGATTGAAGGCCTGTTACAAAGGGTTCATCCATCAGAGACATGGCGGTTGACGTCTCTACAGGCACAGCTAGAATATTAGTACCGGAAAATCTGGTGGATGATGTCATAGAGAAAAAATACATAATACAAATCACTTGGGAATTAAACGGACTTTGACTATTCTGAAAGCGGATTTCGTCTTCAAATTTATGCATAGTAGAGTAAAGAAATTTATACAGAGTTGTGATGTCTGTCAGAAAAACAAGAGCGTTAGGAAGATATCTCCAGAATTCGGCAGGTTTAAGGAAGTCTCGGAGAAGTTCGACACCCTTCACGTGGATTTGTGTAAGCTACCCTACAGTATGGGTTTCAATTATCTGCTTGTTTATCGACAGATTTAGTAAGCCCCTTCGCCTACCCTCTTAGACAGGCGACGGTAGTCGACTCGGTATTAAATGTGTTAGTGGGGGCGAATTTTTTCCGTTCTGTGGCTCTATAAAAAAGCTCATCTCAGACCGGGGAAGCCAGTTACTGCCAAGTATTTAATGACGTGTGTAGCCTACTCAACATAGATAATATTGTCACGACTAACTCCCCTCGTTCGAATGGACTGGCGGAAAAATTAAATCAAGCTCTCATAGTGACACTAAGGTGTATGATTAATGATAGGAAGAATGAAGGGTTAAAATGGTCAGAAATTTTGCCTTGGGCACTTTACTGTTTGAGAATTAGCCCTCTAAATGACCAGGGTCACCCCAGTGTTGCTTATGTTCATTACAAAATCTATCAGTGCCAGGAAGCTTATTGCAGAAGGAGGTACTCAGTGCCTGGTAGTCAGTCAAAAGTGCTATTTGAAGAAACTAGTGAAAGCTAATGCGTGACTAGCTGGGTTGTGTACTAAAAATAAGAATATATTGTTCAGAAAAGATCTCCACAAGGCAAAGGCCGTGTTAGTAAATCAACAGTATAATGTGGGGAAACTGGCAGAGAGATACTCAAATTTCAGGGTGCTGAATATAAAAAAGAAGAATAACGTTTATATATTTTTAAAAGCAAAGATTAAAAATATTTTTAGAATTTGAGAAATGTAAAAAGAATTTTCATAACATAACCGACAGGGACGCTGAAACCCAAGAGAAAAATAAGGTTAAAAAAAAAAAAAAAAAAAAGAAGAGAAAAAAAAAAAGGGGGGGGGGCTTCTTAGTTCTACATGCGATTCTTAGAGTTAGACAGTAGTTGAGTTAATACTTTATCCTTTAAAAAAAAAAAATCATCTTCTTTCCTCTATCTAATGCTACGGAAGAAGCGCATGCAAAAAAAAAAAAAAACGAGAATGTACAATACAAAATGTCACAGGGAGAGTTTGTAATAGATGAGTTGAAATAGTCAAACCCCCGGGATGGGGATTAAGAAGGTCTCTTACGTATTTTGCAACAATGAATTGTAAGAATAGAATTGTATTTCTTTATAATAATGTCAAATTACTAAAAAAAAAAAAAAAAAAAAAAAAAAAAAAAAAAAAAAAAAAAAAAAAAAAAAACGTGTGAGGGCAAGATGTCTCTTTGCCCTCACGATAATCCTGTACACCTCTCATAGTAGCTTTGTACACGGCTATATACACCTGTAACATCACTCAAAAAGGGGGTTCTCTGTATGTTAAATTTTAATTATTATTTCATTATGTAAGAAAAATATTCGGTGACTCTTCTGTATGGCACTATTGTCGTGAAAGTGAGTCACCCTGAATGCTGCCCGAGAAATGCCTGGCATTCGAAGGAAAAATAAGTCAGTTAAGACCTCACGTTATAAGAAGAGAGGTCGTGTTAAGCGTCGGCTTGTTAAAGGCCGGAAAATTGTGTTTTGGTCGTAGAAATTATTGTGTTAACTTTCATAAATCTTATTAATGCCTGTGGAACTGGCCTATTGTGTTAATTAATGAATTGATTGCATTATTAATTGTTTTTAACATTGATACCATCATTTACTATTTGATTTAATTAATCTTAGAAATAAAAATAAGAAGTAATTACTCTTTTTCATTACCACTGTACTTAACTCTTCAAAGGTTAGTACATATATATATATATATATATATATATATATATATATATATATATATATATATATATATATATATATATATATATATATATATACG
>JABUQX010140627.1:0-5000 GCA_015478945.1 Trachelipus rathkii
TATATAGTTACATATATATATATATATATTTGTTATACATGTTATATATATATATATATATATATATATATATATATATATATATATATATATATATATATATATATATATATATAAAATTTTTTATTTTCTTTTTCTTTAGATGAGAATGACAGAGCAAAAATGTAGATATATATATTTATATATATATATATATATATATATATAAATATATATATATTTTATATATATATATATATATATATATATATATATATATATATATATATATATATATATATATATATATATATATATTAGTTTTATAACAGAAAATAAATTGATTTTCAACTGATTTTTTCACTTGATTTTTTGCTCCAAAAAATCATGATTTTTTGCTTGTTTTGATTTTTTGCTTTTTTATATATATTTTTTTAATTTTTTTGGATATTTAAGTGATTTAATTTCAATAGAAATAAAAAATTAGAATAATAATATCATAGCAAGGCTACTCTGTTTCAAATTTCTATACTATAAAAATGTCAACAAAAGATCATGTTTCAAACATGTTTCTTTTATTTCTGATGTAATATATTATCATTATTACAAATAACACTCTTTATTGTTGCGGTTTCATTGTGTCATAGACTATAAGCCCTATTTTAAGATTTTGAACTCAGATATAGGGCCTAGAGTTAAAAATAATACTTAATCGAACTTAAAAAAAAAAGTTTGTTTACAAATTATATTTCGCGTGACGTCACGATTCTCAAAAAATCCAAAAAATCCAAAAAATCAAAAATTGATTTTTTTCTCAAAAAATCCAAAAAATCCCCAACCCTGTATATATATATATATATACAGCATATATAATTAGTATATATATATATATATATATATATAAATATAATTTATTTATAAGAAATATATATATATATATATATATATATATATATATATATAAATATATATATATATATATATATATATATATATATATATATATATAAAAAAAAAATATATATATATATATATATATATATATATATATATATATATATATATATATATATATATATATATATATATATATATATAGTTTTTTTTTTTTTAGGTTTAAAATGTTTTAATTTAAAGAATTTAATTAAATGAATTTATGAAACGAAACTGTAAATGTAGTTTACTGATTGAAAAAGTACCAATAAGATTCATACCGAAAAAAATGGACATATCAGAGAAATGTTTTTTTTTTTTTTTTTTTTTTTTTTTAAAGAATTTTTCTTGATAGATCGTTTGGAAATAGAAATTATATTAATTTTTAGTGATAAATGAGTGCATGGCACACGATCATTTACCTATGAGGTTTCCAACCCTGTTCTCATTAAACTGTGAGTGGTGGAAAAATATTATATTATTGCTTCATGAACATAAGTTTGTTTATAAAAAAAATGTTAAAAATATAAAATTTAAAGGGATATTATATTAAAATCTTTAAAAATCAATGTTTTACAACTGATAATTAATATATACATCATTTCCTACCGATGAGTAAAAATTTGAAATAAATTAAAAAAAACTCATTCCTATTACGTTTTTCAGAAGCGTCCTTCCATATTATAATATTAAGGACGTTTCCCGAATCAATGTCGTAGCCATATATTTGAATAGCCAACCAGTGGCGGATCAGTATGACGCTGTAACAACAAGACATTATAGATATTATATTCTGCAATTATTAAATCTCTTATCATTAATAATAATAATAATAATAATAATAATAATATTATATAATAATAATATTATATTATTATTATTAATATTATTAATAATAATAATAATAATAATAATAATAATAATGATAATGATAATGATAATGATAATGATAATGATAATGATAATGATAATGATAATGATAATAATAATAATAATAATAATAATAATAATAATAATAATAATAATAATAATAATAATAATAATAATAATAATAATTATTATTATTATTATTATTATTATTATTATATAAGTTTTACTTTTAACTTCTAATTCTCTAAATATTTTTTTCTGATTTTCATTTAATTTTCTTAATACTAGTCTAGAAAATAGTTTACAAAGAAAATAAGAGGCATATTTAAATTTATTAGTTTCTGACCGGTTTCGTCCGTAAACTTCGGACATCTTCAGAGTTTCGATTCTAACATTTGAATAAATTATAATACAAGATTTACAAAATTAAAATTACAAATTAGATTTTAGATTTTTACATTTCATATTATATTTAATTTAAGTGACAATACGTTAAACTTTATGTTAATGTCTGGTTTTAAATGTTTTATGTAGTAAGCCTCAGCTATTTTTAGTTTTTGAGCTTCGCATGAGGAGTGTAAAATTTTGAATGACTGTGAGATATCAGGTATAGTTGTTTTGTTATGTTCCGTGAATAAATGTTCGTATATTTTACTGGGTTTAAAGCGGTGCTGGTATGCCCTATCTGTTAATCTATTAGTCGTGTAACCAATATACGTCGACGTACAGTCAGACTCGGGACATGCGAATTGGTACACGACATGGTGATTAACTGAAAGGGTATCCTTAGTAGAGAAGCAGGAAGAAAGTTTTCTTGTTTTGTGGTATAGTTTAACTGTGATTTTTGTGTTGCTTGTAGATTTAATGTGAGTGTTAATAATGCCGCGTAGGCATTTTTCCTCTTTATCAAAGTCTTTTGCATTTGAAGTTTTAAAATAAAATTTAATGCTTTCAGAGATATTATTCGTATTGTCCTGTTTTTTTATAGAGTTTGTTGATGGTTTTGTTTATTATTTTTTCCGTTAAATTTAAAGGGTGGTTACAGTTGATCAGGTTCTGTTTAATTCTTTGAACTTCAACATCAAATGATTCCCAATCCGAGCACAATTTATAAGCCCTATATATGAGTGTTTTTACAATTGAATTCTTATATACTTCTGGGGAGTAGGAGTTGTAATTAAGGTACAGACCATTATCAGTTGGCTTGACATGTATGCCTGTAGAAAAGGTTCCATCATCATTAATTTTGATTTTAATATCCAAAAAGTTAATAATATTATTTAGAGATGTTTCAGATGTAAATTTGAGGCAAGAAAGGCTTTGCAAGCGGTTGATAAACTGATGAATGTCTGTATGGTTCCTAAATATAGTAAGGGTGTCGTCAACATATCTTACATAAAAGACTGGGTTGAATGTATTGTTTTCCCTCAAAATTCCATTTTCTAGCTCCGCCATGTAAAAGTCAGCGAATGTAGGGCCCAGAGGTGAACCCATGGCAACACCATCCTTTTGCAGGTAGAAACTATCTTGAAATTTGAAAGGGGTTTCAGTACAACATATTAATAACAAGAAAACTTTCTTCCTGCTTCTCTACTAAGGATACCCTTTCAGTTAATCACCATGTCGTGTACCAATTCGCATGTCCCGAGTCTGACTGTACGTCGACGTATATTGGTTACACGACTAATAGATTAACAGATAGGGCATACCAGCACCGCTTTAAACCTAGTAAAATATACGAACATTTATTCACGGAACATAACAAAACAACTATACCTGATATCTCACAGTCATTCAAAATTTTGCACTCCTCATGCGAAGCTCAAAAACTAAAAATAGCTGAGGCTTACTACATAAAACATTTAAAACCAGACATTAACATAAAGTTTAACGTATTGTCACTTAAATTAAATATAATATGAAATGTAAAAATCTAAAATCTAATTTGTAATTTTAATTTTGTAAATCTTGTATTATAATTTATTCAAATGTTAGAATCGAAACTCTGAAGATGTCCGAAGTTTACGGACGAAACCGGTCAGAAACTAATAAATTTAAATATGCCTCTTATTTTCTTTGTAAACTATTTTCTAGACTAGTATTAAGAAAATTAAATGAAAATCAGAAAAAAATATTTAGAGAATTAGAAGTTAAAAGTAAAACTTATATAAAAACAAAAGCTGACATAGAATTTCTATATTATTATTATTATTATTATTATTATTATTATTATTATTATTATTATTATTATTATTATTATTATTATTAATATTAATATTAATATTAATATTAATATTAATATTAATATTAATATTAACATTAACATTAACATTAACATTAATATTAATATTAATATTAACATTAATATTAACATTATTATTATTATTATTATTATTATTATTATTATTATTATTATTATTATTATTATTATTATTATTATTATTATTATTATTATTATTATTATTATTATTATTATTATTATTATTATTATTATTATTATTATTACTTTCAGATGTCTGGAGACATTTTAAGAATCAACAAATATGGAACTCAAAGTCATTGCGTAAATGATCCATTAATGGTCAAATTATGTATTTGCAAGAATAAATTTAGAAGATTGTAATAATTATTATAATTATCTATTTTTATTATTTTTATTATTATTATTTTTATTATTTTTATTATTTTTATTATTTTTATTATTATTTTTATTATTATTATTATTATTATTATTATTATTATTATTATTATTATTATTATTATTATTATTATTATTTATTATTATTATTATTATTATTATTATTATTATTATTATTATTATTATTATTATTATTATTATTATTATTATTATTATTATTATTATTATTATTATTATTATTATTATTATTATTATTATTATTATTATTATTATTATTATTACTATTATTATTATTATTAACTTATTTATTTTGAGCGTGAACTATTCTACTAATAAATATTTTTAAAATATTCATTTAGTCAAAATATAATGCAGAATTAAGCTTCTCATCATATTTTTCATAAAATATCACTGGACGACAAAATTTGACTTTTTGTCTGTTAAATGAGTAAAAATGGGTGTTTCTTATGGAGTTTTGTGCGCTGATTCCGAATTTGCATACCATTTTGTTGTAACGGGCAGGGTTTTTTTTTTTTTTGTAATACGAAATTAAAAATTTAATATTGTTATAAAATGATAA
>JABUQX010140627.1:12500-15000 GCA_015478945.1 Trachelipus rathkii
TATATATATAAATATATATATATATATATATATTTATATATATATATATATATATATATATATATATATATATATATATATATATATATATATATATATATATATATATATATATATATATATAAATATATGTATATATATATATATATATATATATATATATATATATATATATATATATATATATATATATATATATATATGTATATATATATATATATATATATATATATATATACCTCGGACTCCCGGTGCATGCTTGAGCACCCTATACCCCCCGTTATGAGGAAGTAAAGGACAGGTAATGATGATGATGATGAAGTTGATGATGATGATGACGATATATACATATATATATATGATATATATATATATATATATATATCAATTTATAAATATATAAATGGTAAGAGTGGATGAGAAGTTATATATATATATATATATATATATATATATATATATCAAAACAATATAATATACATTATATATGGAATTCTGCCCTTAGGGACCATGGGAAGTCTTGCGAGGTGGCGCTTGACATATCCAAGGCCTTTGACCGGGTTTAGCACGTCTCGCATCTAAGCTCCATTCTTTTGGGTTTCCTATCTCTTTGCTTACTCCCTGTCTAGTTTTTCTTCGATCGCTCCATATCAGCACTCGTTGATGGAGCGTCCTCTTCCTCCTTTCCTGTTAACTGTAGTGTTCCGCACGGTTCTGTTCTATCTGTAACTGTATTTCCTACTTTTCATCAAACGATCTCCTCAGCTGTACTTCCAACTTTGTTTACTCTTATGCCGATGACTTAACTCTCCATTCTTCAACTCATTTCAAGTCTGCTCCCTCTTTTGCTTATAGAGTTACCTCTCGTCTTCAGGTTTCCGATTCTATTCTTGCCGATATGGATAGGATCTCCCGGTGGGGTTACCCCAACCTTGTAAAATTCTACTCTTTAAGAACTCAAATTCTCTACATCTCCCTCTCAAAAACACCTCCGACCTTTCCTATTTCCTTAGACGGCCCTAACGTCTCTACTGTGAATAACATAAACATTCTTGATCTTAGCATAAACAACAAATTATCTTGGAAACCTCATATTTCAATGGTTGTTAAGGTGGCCTCAAAGAAGCTGGGAGTTCTGTTCAGGTTTCGGGAATTTTTTTCCTCTGCACAGCTACTCCAGTTATATAAGGGCCTTATTCGCCCTTGTATGGAGTACTGTTTTCACATCTGGGGGGACTCCGGCTCCACCCTTCTATTTTATAGGTTGAGTCTAAAGCTAAGAGACTAATAAACTGTCCCCTACTTTCAAACTCTTTTGACCCTCTATCTCTGCGACGTAACGCTGGCGCTCTATCTCTTTTCTATAGGTATTACAGCTGCAAATGCTCGGGGGAGTTGACCTCTCGCATTCCACCACCTTTGCGTCTGCTCTCGCACAAAAATTGCGTGAGTATTGAGAACCCCACACTTGTTCGTTGTGGTGCCTCTCTTTATTTCCAGCTACTTTTGTTTCTGTGTGAACCCTTGCCACCTTCTGTTTCTCTCCTAGCTATATTTAATCTCTTCCTTAAAGCTCCACGTCTGCGCTCACCGAGAACTTTGCGTTAGACTGAGTGGATTGGGTGAGATTAATGTTTTATTTTCCGCCCCCTCCTTGAGAAGGGCCCCTTACGCGACAAATTAAATTCGAAATATATATATATATATATAGCAGTAGAATATATATATATATATATATAAGATATATATATATATATATATATATATATATATATATATATATATATATATATATATATATATATATAAGGCATAAGAATTCCAAGTCGCCAAGACAAAATGGTAATATCACTCAACCTTTCAATACTGAATCTGTAACTGCTACACCTTCCATTGCTATCCCAAACCCTCATGACAATACTGCATCTCGCATTTTGACACCAGTGATGCCCAATTTGAATCTCTTGTGGGAACATATACTCACTGCAGAGCCAATTGCTGTTATGGCCACTAGTCCAACTACTGCTACATTATTTATTCTAATTCACCTTTAAAATATTGTTTTTATTACAGTCCTTTTTTTACTATTTACGATTCCGAATTTAAAGAGTACTCTAATAATATATATATATATATTATGTAATATTATTTAATATTAGGTGTAACGAATCAGTTTTTTTCCAAAACACTACAGCACTGGCCTCATATAATCTGTGTATTTGAAAAAGCTGGTAGTGGAAAGGTTAAATTAATCAAACAGAAAACTCTGAAAGTTGTTGAGCACAAACCAGGTATCTATACAAAATACATACCATACCTGCATCCAGAGAAGAATTTGGTAAAACGTTTGTTAAAAGGTGTTCAGATGGGTCGTCCAGTTGAAGTATAAAACCCTCTTCTTAGAAGACATCTTTTGGAATTAACCCAGTCATTTATTAAATCTCATGAAAGGTTAGCTTCCTTGAGGCCTCTACAGAAGATATATTCCACCAAACGTCAA
>JABUQX010140630.1:0-5000 GCA_015478945.1 Trachelipus rathkii
CAGGCCCTTTACGTTTAATCGGAGAATTTGGGTGTTTAACCGTTTTCCGCATTTAATAAGTGAAACGCTTAGCGTTTTTCGTGCGCCGCTTCATATAATATATATATATATATATATAACTTAATATATACTATATATATATATATAATATATATACATATATATATATATATATATATATATATACATATACATATATATATATACATACTAGTATATGTATATTAACATATATATATACTACTATATATATATATTATATAAATATATATATATAACATAAATATATTTATATATATATATATATAATATATATATATAATATATGTATATAGGCGATATATTTAATATATATGTAATCTATATTAACGTATAATATATCGATATGCATATATAATAATAATATATGTAATAATAATAATATAATATAATAATAATAATAATAATATATATATATATATATAATAATAATAATAATATTATATATAATAATAACAACTTAATAATAATAATAATATATATATATAATACATATTTGCTGATATATATATATAATAGCATATATACATAATATATATGTATAATAATAATAATAATAATAATATATATATGTATAATAATAATAATAATAATATATATATACTCTACTCATAATATGTATGTGAAATCTATATATGTATGTAACCATGTATGTAATATATGTAATATGCTTCTTCAATAACAACATAACTTTGCTATATATATTCATCTTCTTTATATGTATATATATATATGGAAGCGTATATATGTAGCATAGCAAAGGCTCATATATAACATATGTATATGTATAATAACCAACCATACGCATAGTAACTAACTGCTATGTAACCGCATAATAATATAATATATGTATAATATATATGTATATATGTAATAATATAATAATAACATATATATATATATACATATAATAATATGTAGTATATATGTATATATATCTATGTATAATATGTATGTATATGTAATAATAATAGCATAATAACCTTAATATGCGCTCTTCTTAATATATAATCAGTTTTTACTTTTAAAATCCAAAAAGGAAATGGGTTTGAAATTGAACAACTCTGAGCTCAAAGCTCAAAATCAAAGAAATGTTTTATGTAATTATTGTAGGTAATGAGCCAATATATGCAAATTTCAAGTTTGAAGTCATTTTTGCAAAAAAATTCTGAAAGTTGATATTAAAATTGTCAAGAACAGACATTTTGAAAAATTGAAAATTCTGTAAGAATGACTACAGTCAGAAAAACATAACAATAACGTTTTAGAGGCAAAAAAGCTACATTTTGATTTATATAGTCAAAATCGGCTGAAAGTTCCGAAATTTTGTGTCCATTTTTAGGTGGGGCTGAAAATGGGGATCAGTCCAACCAAAGAGCGAAGCTACCTACTTGTGTTTATGAAGGAAAACTAGTTGTGAAATATTGCCATGGAAACGGAAGTCTCGAAGAGAAAACACGCTGATTTGGTAAACTATGCATATAATGGAAAGTTGAAACAGACTTCAATTGTGTCAAGAATACTCATTGTGGAAATCGTTGCCTGCTCCTTGATGTCCTGGTGTGACTACTGAGAATACTGGAATAAGTTGTTCATAAGTGAGAATAATTTAAAGACATTGCCAGTGTTCGTAAAACTAAAGAAACTAAAGTGCCGTGTCCTGTTTAAATTGAATAATTAAATATTTGCCAGATGTCCTCATATTTTGTATAGATTTAACATTTTTATTATTGCTTTTGATCTTAGTTAGGGATCTTAGTTAGGGAATTAGATTATAGGGAATATTGTTTATGTGCTTTAACTTTAATTAAATATATATAATTTACTCTTTCTTCTTGTCCGTTGGTACAGTGTCCGCAAAAATAATTGAAAGCAAAGTAAACGAATTATTTGAATATTTGTTATTGTGTTCTTATGTTTACCATTACAGGTTTATAGTTGCGGGATCGACTCGTGTTTGCTTGTTGGAAGAGTTTACCGACTTTTTCCGTTACATTTGGTGGCCCGTCTGTCGTGTTCGAACCCTTGCCTGTGCCAATGGAGAGAAGATTTTTGAATGGAAACGGTGGAACTATAGAAGAAGAGGTTAGGATGTACTATGTGGGGAAAGTAAAATGGCGTAATGCGACGGAATTAAAAATGGAAGGATTTAGTAGAGGACATAATCAAAAGAGGGAAGAAATACAGAAGATATGCAGTCATCATGGGATTTGCATAGAAAGTGCTTACAATCGTTGCATAGGAAAGATGAAGAACGAATATAAGGTAACAAAATGTGAGTTTTGTTTTAATTTTTTTTTTGTTTTGTGTTTTTTTTCTTCTTTTTAAGTTTGGTTTCAAACCACCTAATCATTTATAGAAAGTTAAAACAAAGAAATCGAGTTGGAAAGAACTAGATTGCTCGGAAGATCTCAAATGGAAAGAGGTAGCATGAGGCCGTACTAGTCTGAAAAGGTTAAAAGAAGAGAAAACAAACCCCAAAGGAATATGGTAAGAAAGTTCTTTGTATTAGGTATTTTAATATTTTATGATTCCTTATCTCAGTTTATAAAATTGCTTATTTTATTTTAGGGGAATTGTCTGAGTACGAAACTAAGTAAAGATGAAAGCAGCTAGTACTAAGCGAACTAAATAAGGAAAACTACGATCATGGGATGTGTTCGTCTGCCTCTCGGGAATTTTAAAAAGAATTGAAGTGACTTATCAGATCACGTGACCCAACTTACGAGCTTCAGCGAAGCTACCTACTTGTGTTTATGAATGAAAACTAGTTGTGAAATATTGCCATGGAAACGGAAGTCTCGAAGAGAAAACACGCTGATTTGGTAAACTATGCATATAATGGAAAGTTGAAACCGACTTGTAAGTATGTGTTTATTTTTGTTCAAACTGATCAACAAAGATGATGCCTCACAGTTAAGATGTCCTTTTATTATGTTGCTTCCTGGATTGACAGCCTTATGATGAAACCTTTTGTGTTAAACATTTAAAATTAAGAATGCTTAAATTTGTGAGAATTTACTTCGTGATCGAAACCTAGACTTTTCTTACAATAGTAAGAACAACTAATTATTAAAGATTTAAACTTTTTCGCAGATAGAATGTAGTATAACAGTCGTTCACAACTTTTTTTCTCAGCTTAGCAGATCATTTCTGAATACTCATTGTAAATCTTGCCTGCTCCTTGATGTCCTGGTGTGACTACTAAGAATACTGGAATAAGTTGTTCATAAGTGAGAATAATTTAAAGACATTGCCAGTGTTCGTAAAACTAAAGAAACTAAAGTGCCGTGTCCTGTTTAAATTGAATAATTAAACTCCTAAAATGTTTGCCAGATATCCTCATATTTTGTATAGATTTAACATTTTTTATTATTGCTTTTGATCTTAGTTAGGGAATTAGCTTATAGGGAATATTGTTTATGTGCTTTAACTTTAATTAAATATATTTATAATTTACTCTTTCTTCTTGTCCGTTGGTACAGTGTCCGCAAAAATAATTGAAAGAAAAGCAAACGAATTATTTGAATATTTATGTTGTGTTTTTATGTTTACCATTACAGGTTTATAGTTGCGGGATCGACTCGTGTTTGCTTGTTGGAAGAGTCGACCGACATTTTTCCGTTACAATATATATATATATATATATATATATATATATATATTTATATATATATATATATATATATATAATATATATATATATATATATATATATATATATATATATATATATATATATATATATATATAACTATGCTGCTGCTATATATATATATATATGCTGCTATATATGTAATATATATGTAATATTCACTAATAATATATATGTATGTATACCATAAAACATATGTGTAATATTCACAAAAACCTAAACGCCAATATAATAATATATGTAATAATATAAATGCATAATATATATAATATATATAATATACTGTAATAATATGTATATATAATAACCAACAACAATAATAATAATAATATATATATATAATGTGTGTATATATATAATATATATAATATATGTAATAACCAATAATAATATACATAATATTCAATAATAATATATAATAACCAATAATAATAATAATAATATAACTAATATATGTATATATATATGAGATTTGTTGTAATATAAGGATTTGTTTGTAATAATATATGTATGGCATGTGTAGTATATCATGTATGTATTGTAGTAACCATGTAACCTTAACAACAATAATAGCCTTCGCTATGCATAACATAACAACAATAATAATAATAACCAATATATGTAATATGTATGTATGAGTAACTATGTATGTAGTAATAATATGTAATAATAACCAGCCTCAATAGCTCTTCTTTATTATAATAACAATAACAACCAATAATAATAATAATAATAATAATAATAATAATATATACGCTGTATATGTACGTAATAATAATAATAGCAATAATAATAATATATATATATATATATATATATATGTATATATATGCTGTATATAATATATATAATAATATAGCAACAAAACTTATATAAATTATATATATATATAACATACTTCATATATATATATATATATATATATATATATATATATATATATATATTTATATATTTCTTTTAACTATATATATATATATATATATATATATATATAACTGTAATATATAAATATATATATATAATATATATAATATAATAACATATATATATAACCTATATATAATATATATATATATATATATATATATATATATATATGAATACGTTTCAACCCAAAATCGTTTGGTACCTCTTTATAACATGCCGAAGTTATCCACAGGGAGGGCAAAAATGGCTGGAAAAAGGACGCACAACAACGAGGAGAGTTTTGTCGTTTTCACTCCCTTACGCAAAATTCATGAGAGATAGCAAGGCTTTCCTAAACTACGAGGGCGAGGCAATGCTGATAGAATATGAGATGTCA
>JABUQX010140630.1:7500-32500 GCA_015478945.1 Trachelipus rathkii
ATATATATATATATAAATATATATATATATATATATCATGCTGCTCAACAACCTTAATAAGCTTATATCAACATATAACATATATAACATATACATAAGATATATAAAACTATTTTATATATATTTAAATAAATATATATATATATATAAGTTAATAAATTTTATTTAAAAATATTTCGTTATTAGTGTTGGATTTGCTGTTGCTGTTGCTGTTGCTGTTGCTGTTGCTGTTGCTGTTGCTGTTGCTGTTGCTGTTGCTGTTGCTGTTGCTGTTGCTGTTGCTGTTGTTGTTGCTGTTGTTTTTGTTGCTACTGCTGTTGTTGTTGTTGTTGTTGTTGCTAATGCTGTGGGTGTTGTTATTCATAGAGGAAAATTACAAAAGTCCTTGAAATTTAAATGACCAGGAAGCTCATTAGAACCAGAAAACAATGGTAATATCACAATAAGTTGAAAAAAACTCTTATTCATATTCACTTAAAATTAAAAACGCAATACAATAATAAATTTTTTTTTTCGTTTTTCAAAAACATTATTTCCTAATTGATTCTTTGTAGAAAAAAAAGAAAAATAATATTATTTCCTTCAAACTTTGTTATTGTTACCTTAACTTCGCTGTTTTCAAACTGATTCATTTCTAACATTTCATAGAAAATAAATTTTTTAAATAAACGACACATTTCTTGAACGTTCTGGCAACTTACTGACAAAATAAATACCGGGAACGTAAGCTAAAGTATCAATATAAATAATTGATTAGTTCATCAATCTTCTTTGTAGCTGTTCAGGAGTGGAGATACGATGCCTTTTGTAGGTGCATCTTTCACAGATGGCATCAAGAGTTCGCAAATATCAGGCAGAAGCATTTTGTATGTCAATGGTGTGTTTATGAAGACGAGCAAAATTTACCCAATGAATACATGCGATGCTAAGAGATCTTAGCATAATAATAATAATAATAATAATAATAATAATAATAATAATAATAATAATAATAATAATAATAATAATAATAATAATAATAATAATAATAATAATAATAATAATAATAATAATAATAATAATATAATAATATAAAAATAATAATAATAATAATAAAAATAAAAATAAAAATAATAATAATAATAATAATAATAATAATAATAATAATAATAATAATAATAATAATAATAATAATAATAATAATAATAATAATAATCATAATAATAATAATAATAATAATAATAATAATAATAATAATAATAAAAATAATAATAATAATAATAAAAATAAAAATAATAATAATAATAATAATAATAATAATAATAATAATAATAATAATAATAATAATAATAATAATAATAATAATAATAATAATAATAATAATAATAATAATAATAATAAAAATAATAATAATAATAATAAAAATAAAAATAATAATAATAATAATAATAATAATAATAATGATAATAATAATAATAATAATAATAATAATAATAATAATAATAATAATAATAAGAATAATAATAAGGATAATAATAAACATAAATAAGAATGAATATTGATAATAATTACAATAATAATAATAATAATAATAATAATAATAATAATAATAATAATAATAATAATAATAATAATAATAATAATAATAATAATAATAATAATAATTATAATAATTGTAATAATAAAAATAATTATAATAATAATAATAATAATAATAATAATAATAATAATAATAATAATAATAATAATAATAATAATAATAATAATAATAACAACAACAACAACAACAATAATAATAATAATAATAATAATATTAATAATATTAATAATAATAATATAAAAATAATAATAATAATAATAATAATAATAATAATAATAATAATAATAATAATAATAATAATAATAATAATAATAATAATAATAATAAAAATGATGATAATGATAATAATGATAATAATGATAATAATAACAATACAAATGGATCATCATAAAAGTAAATATTATACTTGTTGTTGTATGAATGCGTTTTATATAGATTGTAGCAGTGCTACGATTTATTATTATTATTATTATTATTATTATTATTATTATTATTATTATTATTATTATTATTATTATTATTATAATATATTATTATTATTATTATTATTATTATTATTATTATTATTATTATTATTATTATTATTATTATTATTATTATTATTATTATTATTATTATTATTATCATTAATAATAGTAATGTCTGTAAAAGAGAACCTTTAGAAAGTGTATTATTAATATTAATAATATATATACAATATTAATAATATATTAATAATAATATTATTATTAATCTAATAAGTAAGAAAGTGTCTCTTGTCGTTCAATCAGTTCTCAACGAGATAAGATTCTCACGACCAGCATTCGTTACACGAAGCCTGTCCAAAAGATGCTGAAGAAAAGAATCGGTCGTTAAACTTGAGGTCTGTTCGAATCCAATTGATGACTGTTTTTATCTCGAAAATATGGAACGAGAGCTGTGAAAACAGGAAATGTGAGGTTGGTGGAACCAAAGACAAATTGCCATGTCGAGTTAAGGAAAACTTAACTAACCGACCTTTCGAAAAAGTTTGGAAGAAAGTAAAAGAGGGCGAAGAGCTCTCATGAAATTAAACAGTTTTAGTTGGCTTCCTCATAAAAAAGAAAGAAAGTTAATTGGTCAAACAAAAGTTGTAGGGCATGCCCAAAAGAGGATTTTAGCCAACGGATAAGCCTAAGGGAATGCCGAGGGAAGGGGCCTTGAACTTTGACAGAAAGGAAATTTTGTTTGAAAAAGTTCGAAATTTTTTACGTGAGAGGAATGTGTTGATAAAATTTGCCCTTGCGTTGTGTTAAGATACAATGATTTTCGTTCATGTAAATTTTAATTTTGAATTTAAAGAGATATCTTTGTTCCAAATAAATTTTTTTTTGTGAAAGGAAAGTGTCAAGGGCTTCTTCTTACCATTTTTTGGTTTGATTATGCTTGTCTTTCGATAACGAACTTGTGATCAAAACTTCCAAATTTTCGGAAGTAATATTGAGTTATTTCATACAGACGATGAAATAAAACTCGTGCGTTTTTTTTTGTATATGATCTAATGTATATAACTATGTGTATAATGATTCCAAATTAGAGGTGCGGAAATTTCGTGATTATCATGTTTTGCAACGAGAATTCACTCTACATAATGTTTCCTCCGAATTTCGAACTAAATAATTGCGACGACCCTGTGTTCATGTTGATGCGAATAAACCATTAAATATTAGCGCGGTTGTGATAGTTATTCTATAAACTCATGTCAACTGTATGACAATCTGATGCCATTTGTATATGATTAGGTATACTGGCGTTCACGTGTACCTATAAGTATCAGTCGACACGCTGTAATTTATGCTATCGTTTTTCCCTATTTTTTCATGCATGTTCCTTGTTTCATTTTTATTTTTTGTTTGTTTGTTCAGTCGAGAATCGCTTGCGAGTGAATCACGTCTCTCTTCCCTTGTCCTGAGGAGGGATCAGGTCAAACGTGACGCCCTCACCTTTTTCAGATTTCAAGGGAAAAGAGGTAGGAAAGTTCATTGTCATTTGAACGTGGAGGGGAGAATCCCCTCTAATGGTAAGTCTTTGATGCTGAACAGACAGAGTAGCGGAACTATTGGGGTGAGTACAAATTTATCCTTTTTCTTTTTGTCAAGATGATTCTAATCGCCAGGAATTAAACAGACTTATAGCTGTCTTGGAAAAACGTCATCTTGGGGAAACGTCTCACATTAGCAGCATTCCCCCTCGTTATAAGTGTACATATATTCTGTAACTTGCGCGTGCACCTTGCTCGCGTTATTTATGCGGTCATGTCAAAATAGCATTTACTCAGGTAAATAACGCTTTAAGAATATAGGAGTGTGTGTGTGAAGAGTGAAAGAATACGATTCAACCGCTATTTGCAACCTGGAATCGTATTGAACACCCTCCTTTGAATTAGACTCAACCACTCTCTTCTTAATAGAGTCAGATAGTACTATATTAGTAACTAACACGCTTTGTAGTCGCTGAAACACCGAAACTACCTAATCACATTTCACCCTTCTTCCAAAACTTTGTTTCTACCTTTTGCATGCCCCCTCCCACATCCTTCTACCTTAAAGGACTCCGTTCAAGAGGCGGTCTGTGATGCTCTTCGCATGTAGCATTTCAGGCATTTGGTGGACCTTTTTTTCGGCCCTTCGGGGACTTCTTACCAAATCCTTCTCTTTCAAATAGGGAAATGTAGGACTGTGCAAATGTTCCGTGTATGCCATGTATTCATGCTCTCTCCTGTATCATATATATGCCCATACGCCACGCGCATATATATGTATATATGTATATGTATATATATATATATATATATATATATGTATATGCATAATAATAACATATGTATATATATATATATATGCTCTTCAAATAACCTTAGCATATATATATATAACTATATATATATATAATATAATGTAATATGTAATATAATATAATATATAATAATATAACTTAACCAATAATAATATATATATATATGTTTATATATATAACATATACATATATATATATATATGCTGTAATAATAATAATAACAACAACAACTCTGTATATATATAAACTATATATAATATATAGCATATATACCATATGTATATGTATATTGATAGGAGTTATAGCGCATATATATATATATATATTGCTCCATAATATAATATATATATATATATATATATATATGTATATATATATACTCTCTCTGTATCCATATATATATATATATATATATATATATATATATATATATATATATATATATATATATATATATATACTATATATATATATATATATATATATATTTCGATGATTTTCTCACAACATAACCCTTGTTTATTTCAAAACCCTTTCTCAACCCTTCGTTTGATGATAATGTTATCAGGTGAGAGTTTGACATAAAGATTTTAGGAATCATAATTCTGCGCGGAATTAATTGTACTCCCCTTGTTTTTGAATGTACAAAGCTATCGAAGGAAAAATTTTAGCGGACATTATAGTGTGTGTGTGTGTGTGTATTATTATTATTATTATTATTATTATTGGTATTATTATTATTATTATTGTGTGTGTGTGTGTGTGTGTATTATTATTATTATTATTATTATTATTGTGTGTTATTATTATTATTATTAATTAAAATAATAATATAATAATAATAATAATAATAATAATAATAATAATAATAATAATAATAATAATAATAATAATAATAATAATAATAATAATAATAATAATAATAATAATAATAAAAATAATATTAATATCATAATAATAACAATAAAATATTTCTAATAATTAAGAAAAATATGAAATGACTAATTAATTATGTACCATTAATATCAGTCAATTTTACAAAAAATGAAAAATTATGCTTTGTTCCAAGCTAAATTGTTTTCTGCTTTCACAAGTAGATATCGAGAAATTCCCAAGTTTGAACACACTCTTTCGAGTTTGTTCTCTCCTCTTCAAGTTTGCTTCAATCTCCAAGAAATGTGACACAATTGACTGTGACTTAAAGGCTCGAATTTACTCTGAGGAAGATGCAAAAAGAAACTTTTAAAAAAGAGATTGCCTGTTTACAAAAGACCAAAGAGAATCCATCATTAACTGATCGAACACCTGATTTGGTTAACAATATGAACCTGTTTCTTGATGATCAAGATCTCATCAGGAGCATGGGGAGATTGTCTCGCTCCAATCTTTATAATTATGATGTGATGAATCAGTTCTTTTGGGAAAAGTGATTATCATTGACTGTTCTTTCATTAAAGATGCTAACAATGACTGCAAGAATTTAGTTATACAACAAGCCACATTAACTAATATCAGACTGAAGAGACTTTGGATAACATCTGCATGGGCTTCCATTAGAAGAGCTCTTGCTGACTGCATCATTTGCAAATGCTGCAATAGTTTCGCTTTTAAATATCCTTAGTTCATCAACTTCACAAGGAATCAAGTACAACTTTTCCGCCCCTTTCAACATGTAGGAATTGACCTTACAAAATACTGGTGGATGAAAATTAAAGGCTCAACCCAATCTCAAAAGATGTTCATCATAATATACACTTGCCTAAATGTGCGAGTTGTTTAGTTTTGCTTAGTCCCGGATATGTCTTCAGAATCTTTTGTTCAATCCTTTCAACGTTTTGTAAATCGTTTCTGTTGGCAAAATCTTTCGTGCAAGGTATTAATTAATTTGAATCATTCGTCAAATCAGAGAATGGGCAGGAGTTTCTTCAAAAGAATCAGATTTTGCATTGGATAATTTCATTATATATAGTCCTTTGAAAAGGAGTTTGAGGGAGAGGTTGATAAGAGTTGTGAAGGATTATCTCGTGAAGACAATAGGTCTGTCTTCACTCGAATATTTTCAATTTATCGCTACCCTTCCGATATTACCGATGAAATCAACTCTAGACCTTTAACCTACACATCATGCGCTCACGATGTAATCCCTCTTAGACCGAATTGTTTTATTTAGCCCCATTCTAAAACAACTATGGTGTGGCAAAGGTTGTGAGCCAGAATCAGATTTCAAAATTGACTCCATCAAGAGATGTATTAATTAAATCATTGGAAAAATCATCAGACCTCTTTGAAGAACTTCGAGGTCGTTGGTACGAGGGATACCTTTCAAGTCTCTGAGAGACCAGCTGAGACCTCTACCAGACCAATTGGAACAACTTGATCATGGTAGATGATGCTGTCCTATTAAGAAGCCCTGTCAAGCAAAGACCCTTCTGGCAGCTGGGCATCGTCAAACAGCTAGTTTATGGGAACGATGGAAGAGTTCGGTAAGTATTTATGAGAGCTCCAGGTGGTCAGCTTAATCACCACTCAATTAAGAATTTATATCCACTAGAGTTGTCTATAGCAAACAACGGATCGGCTCCTTCAGTGAGCTCTCCTTCAACCGAATTATCAGGGACTGTTAATGCGAACCTACTTCCTTCAGTTTCTTTAACATCCACCTTATCATCAAATCATCCATCAGGTATATCAAATGAGAACTCAAACTATCTCAGGCGGTCATAGCAGCAAGAGTCAGGTTCCGGGAGAGTGACTCTCCAGAAACAGACTCTGATTAAGTTTTCAGTCTTCAAATTAGTAATCATCTACCAACTGACTTGCAGTAGATACTGACTATGCTTACTATAGTCCTGGAACGTACATATGTACAGTTTGTAAATGTTTTTTCCCTTATTTTAAAACTTCCCTAGGCATTGTTGGAGGCATCCCCCATAGTGTTTAAAAACGGTATAATAAAGTGTCGCCTGTTAGTTATTTGTTAAGGATATGGCTTGACCTGAGCCAAAATAGGAGGTTGCCAGGTCGCAATTGATCAGTTGTTGTTGAGGTTCTGTTCATATAAAGAGTATCCAAAGTTCGATTGCTTGAAGCAGTCGTGATCTCATATCAAAGTTCAAAATCACTTTAAAATACGGCTTAGATACCTTTTCAAGTTTGTTCTAAGAATTTAGAGTGTGTCAAATTGACTTTCTAACCAGTGTCTGCGTGATTGCTCATTTCCTATCATAATAATTATAACCTGCAGGCTGTAAGAGCTAAGGGTGGTAACTTTTTCTAAATTGCTTTTCTAAATAAAATAGTCAAGTAACTCCTTTTGAATGAGTTCCTAGATTGAATCATCTAACCAAACGGAATTCAAATTATAGACCTCTAAACACCAAGTTGATGTCTCCTTTTTCATTGCAAAGGATCGATTGAATCAATTCGTTAGTCTTTCAAACTACTTCGTATTGTGATGGATTCATCTCACTTTAATATTGACAGAGTGAAAGGCCCAAATTTCTATCAAGGAGGAACTACATACAACTTTCTTAAGAAATCTTTCGGTAAGTCATATAATTTTTAAATTCCAACACAGGCGAAATTCTTAAATTTTAGTATTAATTTCGTAAAATTGATTTTCTCTGCAGTAAGTATCTTCTTGTATATTACGATTGCAGGAAGTGACGAATAGCTAAATAGGCTCCATTGTGTATCATATCTGGTCATATTTGTTATCAAGAAATGGTTCAAATTTCAATTTACCACAAAAAGTCTTGATGGAAAAATAAGCATGAGTGCTCTTTTTTTGATAAATATTTCCAAAGCTAGTAAAACTAAAATTTAGACAAGGTTAATTTCTTTTCTGTACTTTGTTGCTCTTCTTACAATATTTATATATATATATATATATATATATATATATATATATATATATATATATATATATATATATATATATATATATATATATATATATATATATATATACAATATATATATATATATTTATATATATATATATATATATATATACTATATATATATATATATATATATATATATATATATATATATATATATATATATATATATATATATATATATATATATATATATATATATATATATATATATATACAGTATATATATATATATATATATATATAACTATATAACCTATATATAGATATATATATATATATATATATATATATATATATATGGGTAAAAGACAATGGTTTTAAAAAAACAAACAAAAACCAATGGTTTTTTTAATAAAAAAAAGCAATAAAACTTTGGATTTTTGGTTTATTTGGTTTTTATACTTTTAAAATCAGCTTTAATATATTTTAATTATATATACATTATTTTTATCATTTATACCAATGATTTATCAAGTTTTAAGCCAAAATATTTACATTAAGCGCTGGAAAATAATTTAATTTTAAAAAAGACGTTTATTCACTTTCTCAAAAACATATTTTGAATTATTCTCAATTATATATATATATATATATATATATATATATATATATATATATATATATATATATATTACATATATATATATATATATATATATATATATATATATATATATATATATATATATATATATATATATATATATATTTATATATACATATATATATATATATATATATATATATGTATATATAGCTGTATGCTCTTTCTTAATAACAACTGCTATATAATAACATGTAACATAGCAACTGTATGCTATTATGTATAATATATAACATATGCATGCTGCTAATAATAACCTTAGCGCCAGCCGCCTTATGTATATGTATATAACAACAACAATATATAGCATATATGTTTATATGAACCATATATAGTAGTAGGGTAAGAATATATTTATAACATAATATTGATATAAGAAGAACTATAACTGCTATATATTATATATATATATATATATATATATGTATATATATATATACGTATAATATATATATATATATCTTCTTTTATATATACTTATATATATATATATATATATATACTACTCTCCATATATATATATATATATATATAATATATATATATATATATATATATATATATATATAACAACAAAATATCTCACACTCAAACTCAACAATTCCTTACAACTAAACTTCATTCCAAAAAAAATAGAAAAACGAAAACATAATACCTAAGCCAAAGCAAGTCAAAGACCCAAGGGAACCATCCTCATACCGCCCAATATCACTACTATCCACACTCAGCAAACTACTCGAAATATAATAAACCCATACATACCCACCTCATCATTCTAACACGGATACAAACAACAACACTCAACCACAACACCCCTCACAAACATTATCCAACCAAATTCAACGGCCTAAACAAAAACCCTATCACAAAGCAATACTAATAACAATAGACATAAACAAAGCTTTTGACACAGTACCCAGACACAACCTTATAGGAAAAATCATTAACACACAAATTCCAAACGACACAAAAAAATGGATAGCCAACTTTCTCTCAGGCAGGACAGCCACAGTCAAACACAGAAACGTGGAATCGAAAAGGGTTCACATACAAAACGGAATACCCCAAGGAGATATACTATCCCCCACACTTTTTAACCTAAACACATCAGACCTACCACCTCCCACTACTACAAACACAAATGTCAGTACATATGCAGACGGCATAACAATAGCAACCACCCACAAAAATTTAGATACAGCCATAATACTAAGACAAGAATACATAGAACAAATACAAATATGACTAAACAACAGCAGAATGATTGCATCTCCCAACAAGTCCTCTGTGACTCTAATCACCACAGACAAACATCTAGCCAACGCACACCCCAACATTCTACTAAACAACACTCCAATTCCACGAAACAAAACTAAATATAATAGGTCTAACGATTGACACACATATAACATTCTCAAAGTACATCGAAAACACCATATCATCAGCGAACAGAAAACTAAACATCTTAAAAATAATAATAAACTCGAACATAAACAATAATAAAGACCTATCATTTACCACATACAAACAATTAATAAGACCTACACTTAACTACGCATCAAGCATATGGCTTCCGCATTTATCGAGCACCAACCTAAACAATCTACAACAATTTCAAAACAGAACTCTCATAATTCATCACACACTGCACAACTACAATCGCCCAACAGCACCTACACAATGAATCAAACATCCTTCCCTTACAAACTCACCTCGAAATGATAGGAACCCAATTCTTTACAAAAACTACCACACCTACTCATCCTTGCCATACATATCTATCAAACCCAACAACACAGCGTCTAAAAATTCCCAAATCCTCCACAGCAAAATATTACAAAGAAATTCTAAACACAACTCCACCTAAACCACAAAATACAACAACAAACAAACATATCCACACTATCCTAACCGGAAGATATCTAGCAAACCGAACACACAAAATAATAAACAATAATCCGCCACAAATCTCAAAAGAAAATGACACTCTCCAACAGTAATGCAAGTACACTTCGTCAAACTAAGGTGTGGCCACCACTCAGCACTGCAGGAAAATAGGGCCAGTTTCAAAATCGGAAACACTCAATCCTCAATCTGCCCACGCTGTAGAACACGTCCGGAGACTGCAGAACATCTACTAATCCAGTGTCCGGACCTGGAGGCCCAAAGAAGAAGCTGTGACGTTGCTGGCCTGCTGGACCTCTGGACCCGCCCGGCCAGGGTGGCGGGCTTCCTCGCCCTGGTGTGACCCCAGTAGCATTGGGTGTGGAGATTAAGATGGGTAATAATATGTAATATATATAGTAATAATAATAACCATACAATATAATATATACATATATAATAATAATATATATATATAATATATATATAACAACATATATAATAATATAATTATATATGTAACTAATATATGTATGTATATGTAATAATATATATATATAATAATAATATATCTATATATACATATATAATATAATAATAATATATATATAATATATATAACTAGTTCTTTATATATATGTAATATATATGTAATAATATATAATATATATAATATATATAATAATATATATGTAATATAATAATAATAACTCTTTAATAATATATGTATAGTAATAATAATTTATGTATATATGTAATAATATGTAATAATATAATATAATAATATATAATAATATATAATAATAATATAATATAATATATAATAATAATATATATATAATATATATAATAACATAAATTAATAATATAATAATAATAATATATGTAATAATAATAATAATAATATATTAATAATAATAATATATATATATATATAATAATAACATATATATAATAATAATAATAGCAATGTGTGTATATATAATAATAATAACCTGTAACATAATAATAACAATATAATAATATAGCAATATGGCATAATATAATAATAACATATCTTCATCATAATAGCATATATAAATAATATGTAATAATAATAATATTAATATCATATATGTATATATGTATGTAATAATATGTAATAATAATAAAATAATAATATATGTAATATAACCAATAATATCATAACAATAATATATATATATACGTAAAAATATTGATTAATATGTGTGTAATAATAATAATAATAATAAATATATATCATATAATAATATATATATATATATATTAATAATAATATGTAATATATATATGTAATAACTTAATAATATAATATATAATAATATGGAAATAATATGTATAATAATAATATTATGTAATATGCTAATAATATAATAATAATATATATATATAATAATATATACTATATCATATATATATATATATATATATATATATATAACATAACATATATATATATATATATATATAATAACTACTCATATATATATATATATATATATATATATATATATATATATATATATATATATATTAAATATATATAATATATATATATATATATATGATATATATATATAGTTGGCAAACATTCCATTCTCTTCCCCATTTATTCTTTAAATCTTTCCATAGTGGTGTTCCTCAAAATTCTGCTTTATCCAAACATTTTTTTATTATTTTGCATTATAGTTTACTGAAAATAACATCAAACCTTCAACAAATAGTAACAGAAACGATTCCAATGGGATTTAATTTCTAATGAATTTCTTTTTCACATATCCAAAGTCCGACGAAATTGCTACTTCCGAAAGCTCATTTTTCTTTAATTTTCCAAATCAACCTCCATCGCATCGTGAATTCTTTAAATGAGTGTTACATGAGACTTGTAACAAAACTTTTAAAATTAATTTTTAATGCTTAGTTTAAATTTTATATTTTTTATGCTTTAGGTTGGATACTAACTTTCAAGACAATTTTTGCTCATATAATTAATTCCATCATAAGATATAGTAACTGTTTGAAGACAGACACGTGATTGCTCTGCGCTTTGAATATAAAGATCTAAGTAGCTCATAATAATAATAATAATAATAATAATAATAATAATAATAATAATAATAATAATAATAATAATATATAATAATAATAATAAATAAACAAATAATAATAATATGTAATAATAATCAGAAGAATAATCAAAATAATGGGGATCAGGAGAATCAAGGAGTCCTCCAGTTCTCAGGTCTGTGTGTGGTAATAAAAAATAATAATGAGTTCCACTGGAAGAATCATAAAGGTTTTTCTTTTTAAAGTTTAATCAGGATTTAATTAAAATTTTATTTATTTTTCTTTCCTCATATTTTATCTAATTTTCTTTGAATATTTTGTGATTTCAGTGTTAATGCCATTTATTTTAAAGTAAATTCTTTTGTATATATATATATTTTAAATTATTTTATAAAGTAAATTTCAACATGAAAATTAATCCGTTATTTTTCTGTTTTAAGTTTTAGATTTGCTGAAATTCAGTACAGCTCACCTACTCACTAAATATCAATATTAAAAAATATGATTCAAATAAATATATGTATTTACAATGGATGCTCGTGAACATATTTGCATATTATGCAAGAAAAACTGTAAATCAGATCATCTGAAGCCTATAAAGAAAAAAGGTGCAAGTGGAGTCAGCAAATCTAGCTAGAATACAACGTTGTTCAAACATCTGCGCCTCTTCCGGAGATTTTGTGCATACTTTGCAGGAGCGATTCGTAGACAAAAAAAAGATAAATTTCGGTGGGAAGACCATCTACTGAAATGGAGGCGTCTGTTTCAAAGAAAAGATCCCGTTCAACTTTTGGTGTATTTAACAGTGTAACTGATTGCTTTTTCTGTGGATAGTTAGTAGATTTCAGTGGAAAATGCAGCCTTAGGTCAGAATCTGTCACTGTTAAGAATGACATTTGCAAAACAATACATGAAATATGTAATAAAAGATATGACAGGTAGTCTGTTGATGCACAAGGACGCCTGACATACTTTGAATGTGACTGTGTGTGCCATCAATCTTACAGTGTAAATTTCAGAAACAGAAAAGGTATTCCTTACAAATACAGGAAAATTAGTTATCAAAGACAAAAGATGATAAAACTTGGTCGGCCTGAAAATGAAACAAGCAGAAGCGTTTAAAATAGTATGTTCTTGCCTAAAGAAATATTAAGACGAATTACATACAGTCAGTGATTTAATTTCAGTAATGAACCAGCGTTTGTAACATACTGAAAAAATAGCATATAGTCAGCGATACCTGTAATCAAAACTTCTTGAATAATTTGGAATCAATATTTATCAGTGAAAAATAAAGGCCAAAAAGATGTTGTCGTTCTAATAGAATCTGTTAAGTCTATAATAAAAAAGCATTATAAATGTCACCAGAATCTAGATGATAAAGCCGGAAAGATGCGAGTAATTAAATAAAGCAGCAAAGTTGATTAAGAGTGATATAGAGAAGAAAGTAATCAGTATTGGAAACAAAATTTTTATCCTGCAACAAATGATTTGTATACAGGATAGTCTGGAATATTTTCCCTTCAGTTTAAAATTATTACGTTCGAAAATATTTTCCGGGTACGACGAATTCAAGATAGCTGGGATTGGTTAATGCACAATGCTAGCGTGTGAGCCACAAGCTATCATAACACCAACGTGGATAAGGCTTTCTGTTTTTGTTTATTCCCATACCCGATCCATGTCTCATTTAAATGTAATGAGTCATCTTGGTTTTAGTAGTTCCAACCAAGAAATCTGAAAGTTTTAAGCAACACTTCAGTAGTTTCTGGTCGAGATCTCCTAGAAAAGAGTGGAGATGGAATAGTTATTTTTGCTGCTGACAATATTTTTCATAACGTTGCGACACTTAAAGGAGATAACATGTTTCGTGGCACGGGAATGGTGACCGTAGATACAAAGCAGAGTTTGAGGACGTGATCATTATGCTTGGGTCTATCCACACTTTGATGAATATCCTTAAAACAATTAAACATCTGATGAAAGGTTCTCTTCCCGAGATGTGTTGCAAATTGTCAAGAGTGTTGGATGAGTGATCAGCGAGGGGTGAAACAGAAATATAAAGCCAAAAATTAGTGAGTGGTCTTCCTCTCACTGACGAAATCGCCTGCACGAGATAATACTTGAACGGTTCCGTATTGGCCACATCAATATCACTCACAGTCACTATATTTCATGGAACCCTCTTCCTATCTGTAAATTTTGCGGTCGCCACACTCCGCAATATGTTCATCATATCTTCATTAATTGTTCCCAACAAGACCCCTTCGCAGTCTTTGTTTTCCTTTTTTATGGTCCATAACACCTTCTAAAAGGTTATACTATATCTTATCTGATTCTCCCACTTTACCAATAACTATTTTCTCTTATCTTCAAGAACAAAATATTTTTTATAACATGATTTTGCTATGCAATATTAGGACTATTTGTAATATAGGGACATCTTTTTATTTAGTTTTTTTATTATTATTTTCGACTGAAAATTCATTTCGCCATCCATTTTTTTTTTGACTTTTTAAATTTGTATGAACCAGATTTTGCCCAAGCTGTTAATTATTCAACCTAGTGAGGCCGCTTTTCTGTTGGCCGTGGTGGGTACTGTACATGAACTTAAAAAATTATATATATATATATATATATATATATATATATATCGCCTATATGTATGTGTAATATGTGTGTGTGTGTGTGTGAATGTGTGTGTGTGCTCTCTCTGCTCTCTCTCTCTCCTCTCTCTCTCTCCATATATATATATATACTCTCTCTCATCCTCATCTCATCTGTAAATATATAATAATATATATAAATATATATAAATATATATATATATATATATATATATATATATATATATATATATATATATATATATATATATATATATATATATATATATATATATATATATATATATATATAGTTGTCGCCCCCACCAACTGATTGGGCTCTATTGAAGAAGAGTGAATAAAAGGAAGGGAGAACGATTTATTGAAATTGCTGGAGATATTTATTTAAAGGTACCAGAGATTTTTGACACTAATAGAATAAATGGAGATGTCTCACTTCTTTTTGATGAAAATACGTTTAGTCCGTAGAATAAAAATTATTTGTGTCCTCCAAATTATGTTCTCCCTCTACTTTTTATTATTTTTTTCTATAAAGCTTCTTAACCTCCTATAAGTCCGATCATCGTTATCTACTTCTTTGTCGATAATTCTCTCTCTCTCTCTCTCTCTCTCTCTCTCTCTCTCTCTCTCTCTCTCTCTCTCTCTCTCTCTCTCTCTCTCTCTCTCTCTCTCTCCTCTCTCTCTCTCTCTCTCTCTCTCTCTCTCTCAATGAGAAACTCAGAAACTCAGTTTCTCCATCTATTTCTTTGAATTTTTTTTCAACATTACAACATCTTCAAATGTTAAAAAATATTCAACTTCAACCATCTTTTGTCCTTAGCATCATTAGTTTTCCTAATTTGTAATTATATATTTTTTCAAGTATAATATTGTTTCCTTTACAACATAAACTTCCTAACAATTGAGAAACAAAATAAACTTAAAAAATTCTTTTCATTGAGATAGTTGCTTGTCTTTTTTAATATTGTCATTCTCCGTTAAATAAAGTATGGTAAGTGAATCAGAGATGATTCAGTACTTACTTCTTTCACTGAAAGGCTGAAATCAGAGGAGTTTTCTCTTTATCAACTTTTTCATTTCCCCTCACTTCACTTTATTTCCCAGAAATAGACAACTTCTGTTATGTCAACAAGCATTTTCCTCCAACTTGTTCTTTCTTAGAATTTAGATTTCGATTACCAAAGTTCTGGCTTGACTACGAGGTTTGTAGTGGAGTTTCATGAGCAAATAAAAGAGTCTCTACCTTGTCAGTGGGATCAAAATCTTCATCCTTCAGGCTTCGTAGTTTTTAACTAATTCTAACATTCCCCAGAAAATTGTTGCTTGGCGCTAAGGTTTTCGTAGTCCTTGAGTATTACACATCCGGGTAGGGATTTCACCATTTCAGTGTTGCTAGTATCTTCTTCGTCTAGACTCTAGTTTTTTTTTCTCCTAGAGTTCTCCAGAAAATCATCTTTCTAGGCGAATAAGCTTCCATTGCTGGTGCTAGAATTAAAATTTATGGACAGGTTTACTAGCCCTGTCGCCCAATCTCTCCCAAATGATTCGATGCTGTTAAATCACCAAACTTTGCTGCTATCATTCTGTAGCTATTTTCATAACAGGAAATCATAAAATCTAACAAGAATAAGTTTCTCAGATATTCAATTTTTCCTCTGTCTCTCCTCTGTTACATCTCACTTTCCTTTTCTTTTCTGTTTTTATCAACTATTCCTCTCTAATTGACCTTTCTAATCTCTCTCTTTCTTGGAGTTGAATTTGTAACACTTTTGTTACAAAATCGCTATTGTAACAGATACTTCGGTTCTTTATCCTTAAATTGCATAATTTGTAACGAAATTTTACAGCTCTATAATGAAGGATGTCATTTCTCAGATACAACTGAACCATGTTTCTTTAAAACTTCAATCATTTTTTAATTTTGTTCCGAAGTTACTTAATGATATGAGAAACCAGCTTTTTTAATATATTGTTTTTCGTCATCATAATTTTGAAGTAGATGCAAGTATTTTAGATCCTTTAATGATAAAAAAAAAGTTGCGGTCTATTATCTTTTTCGCAATAGATTAACATAAGAGGGCAATTCCCAGGTAGTACTAAAATACAATTCTTCAAGGCTTCAATCATTTTGTGCATTGACATATTTCACAAGATGTGCAAGCTTATGTTAGTGTATTGTGTACTGAGGTCTCTTAGGGAAACTTCAAAACTAAAGCATATGGGAGTTGGAGCAGCTATATATAGTAGTTAGCAGCGATATGTTGTTATATATACATATATATATATGCTATATATATAGTTATAAATGATATTATATATATATGAGTATATATATATATATATGTATATATAAAAAGATAGCAGTATATATATATATAATATATATATATATATATATATATATATATATATATATATATAAAATATATATATATATATAATTATTAATTATTCAAATTATATTTGCTAATTAATTATCAAAATTATTTATGTCTTCTTTATAGAATGAAATTAATTGAAAATTAAAGAGAGTATTACTAGAGTTGCTGTTTTTTTATACGATTCTGGGATTATTGATCATACTTCCCATGGGCAAAACTAGACAGTGGAATAAATAAAAACTGACAGGGATTAATATTCTGTAATTATGAATGAGTAAGACAATAAAAAATTTATTTCCATAAAAGATGATTTTGTAGAGAAGGGACTTTACTTCACCATATTTTTATATCTTACGCACCAAATTTTTATCTTTCAACACTTTATCATAAAACGTCTGACACTTGAAGATACAGTTTTGTTTAACAATTAACATATCCTCCATTGTATTAGTTCCCATTATAGATTACTCCTATGCTCACATTCTCTTCATAATAGAAAATACTCACCAAGAGGTGCTGTTCTCCGTTAAAGAAAAAGAATAGACCCTTACAAAATTCTTGAAAATCTAATATTCCTATTCTCATTTCAAAACTAAAAATCTGCACTGCCTATCTATCAAACAGGAATGTTTACTGTATTCCTATTTAAAACTGTCCTACTGGAAGCTAAGTTATTAAGAGAGTTCACTGAACAAATATGAAAGTTTCATCTGTTTCTGTTTTTAAGAGAGTTCACTGAACAAATATGCAAGTTTCATCTGTTTCTGTGCTTGTGAAGTGTTCCTCAATTCAGACTTTCCTATATTTCTTTCCATTGAAAATGTCAAAAAGAAGCAGCCCACCCCTAGAAATAATTTTTAATAAAAAGTGTACTTCGTTTTAAATTAAAAATGTAGTCTTTAAAATTATTAAATTGTGTTTGGAAAATGTCCTAAATCTAACAAATATATGTATTTTTTTTAAATATCTGTAAAATTAGAAACAATATAATTATATAAAACAATACTGACGTTGGATAGCCGACCATCATCTGTACTGTTAATAGCATATATATATATATATTATATATATTATATTACATATATATATATATTACTATATATATATATTATATATGCGTGATATTATTATTATATATAGAGCATATATTATTATTATTATTATTATTATTATTGTTATATTATTGTTATTACAAACATATATATTTATATATTATATTACATATTATTACATATATACAAAGATAGATAAAGAAGAAGATATATGTTAATATTGTTATTGCTATATTATATATATTATATATATATTATTATTATTATTATATTATTACTATAATAGCTGCTATTGGGTTATTGTATTATATATATATATATATATAAGCCTAAACGCGGGTGTATTGACCATCCCGCTGCAGAGTAAAAATGGGCATGAACCTCAAAAAGATTGAACCCGATCTAAATGGTAGATATGGTGTTCCTCTGAGAGGAAATATTAACGTGAAAGCGTCATGAAGAGTAGCAACCACGAAGCAAGAAAACTGTGCTCATATATATAGCAGGAGGGCATATATAAGCAGCAGAGTGTTATATATATAAGTTATATATATATATATCAGAGTTACAAGAGTTACATATATATATATATATATATAAGATATATCTATACTTAAAAAAATATATTAAAAAATCGTTAAATAAATATTTAGATCTATTTTGATAGTTATATATATATATATATATATATATATATATATATATATATATATATATATTATATATATATATATATATATATGTATTTAAACACCATATATATATATATATATATATATATATATATATAGAGAGAGAGAGAGAGAGAGAGAGAGAGAGAGAGAGAGAGAGAGAGAGAGAGAGAGAGAGAGAGAGAGAGAGAGAGAGAGAGAGAGTAGCGATCAGAAATAAGATTTGAAGAACTGAAATGTTTCTAAATCCTCCTGCTAAGCAGGAAAACAAGAGGAGTCAATCAAATTAAGGTTTGTTAATTTTAATTCAAGGGAAAACATGCGCAATGTAGATCATCATCTGTTTCCCGAAGAAAATCACTTTGGCCTTTCTGCGTTCTGCACACTACGAGGTGGGATATCTTCTCGCCAAATTAGTTGTAAAAGTCTGCAACACACTGCACTTACCTTCCCTCCACCACCCCATCTTATTTTCCACACTTTAAAAACAGAATCTGCAGGAACATATGTCGTCCTTCAATTCAATCTTAGTTTATTCATCTTCACCTCAATTCTTTGGAAATTTGGAAAACCTCAGACCTTTGCTCTATTATATATATGAGTTAGAGTATATATATATATATATAAGAGTTATAGTATATATAGTATATATATATATAAAGATATATATATATAAATTTCTATATATATAACTATTTATATTTAGAAATAGATATGTATATTGTATATCATATTATAAAGAATATATATATATATATATATATATATATATATATATATATATATATATATATATATATATATATATATATAACCAAACAAATAAAGTGAAAGCAATATTATAACTAACTTTTCCTCTTCTTGCAAGCTATAAAATTATCTATTAATATTCAATAGAAATTAAACAGGTTTTATAAATCATTTGACGTTGGAGGAAGTCGAATTTTCTTGGCAAGAACAATATATATATATATATATGGTTATATATATATATATATATATGGAAGAAAGTTATTTTTATATATATATATATATATATATATATATATATATATATATATATATATATATATATATATATATATATTGGGGTACTTGTTGTTTAAAAAAAAGATAACATATATATCGAAAGAACGATGTAATCGATTTTTTCGATTATTTCTAGGCAATAGAGTGTTAAAGTGAAGCAAAACAGTTTTTTTTTAAATAAAGGAATACCCAAGATTAAATCGGCCAAAGATGGAAAGAGTCAGTCTCTCGGCCTCAGCGGAGGACGACGATGGGGACTTCGTCCCCCCTCTGTCCCACCGGCGGCTCGAGCCCCTTAAAAATAAATAAAAAAATAAAATATAAAATTACATGATTAAAAAAGCAACTTGTGGTAACCTAGCGCTCCTTATTGAAATTTTAGCTAACACGTGACACTGCATGGTTTCACGAGTAGCGTTCGGCGATATTCGATATCATATCTTTATGCAACTCCTTTGGGAGTAAAGTGTATATATATATATATATATATATATATATATATATATATATATATATATATATATATATAAAAAAAAATATATAAATATATATATATATTATAAATGTTTTTAATGTTTCACAAACGTTCTGTAGTTGCAACAAATATTTCAAAATTTAACAACTATTATCACCACATTTTCCTCGTTTTCATGGATCAACAGTTATAGGTTTAATTATAATTTTACTCAAGGAAGCTGGTCTTTTTTCAAGAACAATATATATATATATATATATATATATATATATATATATTTATATATATAAGTTATATATATATATATATATATATATATATAAGGTTAAGGTTGGGTATATATATATATAAGTATATTGTTATATATATATTATATGTTATATATATATATAAATATATATGTTGTTATTGTATATATATATATATATAAATAGAGCCATTCCTATAATAACAAGATATATATATATATATATATATATATATATATATATATATATATATATATATATATATATATATATATATATATTAAAAGATACATATCTATATATTTAATATATATATGTTATATATATATATATATATATATATAGCCAGACTCCCTTTTATATCATGCATTTATCTAAAAACCAACAACAGCTACGGAAAAGGGGATAACATTTTTGGAATCAGGTAACATTTTTTAGTGGAAGTATAAAAATTAAATTAAGTTATAATTTTTAGGGGGCTCGAGCCGACGGGGGACAGAGGGGGACGAAGTCCCCCCGTCATCCACCGGGAGGCCGAGAGACCCCGACTCTTGCCATCGTTGATTATTACCCTTGGGTATCACTTTAGCTTTATCTCAAAAACTACTGGAGTTACAGTAAAAAGGATTATATTTTTGAAATCACGGCATCAAAATTAGTAATAAAAATATAAAACAAAATTTTTAAAGGTAAAAAAAAAAAAGTTTCAAAATTCTTACGTCTGGCAGTGTTGAGCGATGGGTCAAAATGAGGGACAGAGTGTAGGGGAATGAGCAAGAGACACCGCTTCAACCTTGAATACGTAATGATGCGGCTCATTATCGTACAGTTTATTTGCATTCTTATAATTTATAAAATCTTTATTTAAGCCTTTTCCATTTCTTTTATTACATTTTCCTAACTAAAATTGTTCAATGATTACAAAAATGTCATTTGTTTTAGAGTTGCAGTTGCAGTTGTTGCAGTTGCAGTTGCAGTTGCAGTTGCAGTTGCAGTTACCCAGTAACATACATGTTCTTAATGTAGAGGCCGATCTCACCCTATATATGTTATGGTATATAGTTGTTGGTTAAGTTGGTTATTATATATATATATATATATATATGCTATATATGTAAAGATATATATATATATATATGCTGGTTAAGGTTGCTATATATATATATATATTATTATTATTATATATTATTACATTTTTCGAGACAATGATATAAATTATGAAGTGAAATAAATGTTTTTCTCTTTTATATTATATTATATTATTATATTATGTTATTATTATATTATTATATAGCATATATTATTATTATTACATATATTATTATATTATATTATTATATTATTATGTATTATATATATATATACATACATATTATATATATATATATTAGTTATTATTATTATATACATATATATATTATATATTATTGTTATTATATTACATATACATATACAATATATATGATAGTTATTATTATTATTATATTATTAAGTATTATTAGCTACATGGGCTATTGGCTATATATATTTATAAGTTGCATAATAAGGCCGAAAAAGTTATAGACTTTTCAAAGAACTTTATTTAGATTAAAAGTTTCATAAATATATGTTGAACCTAAAAATCATTGTATTTTTGTTAAAAAAAAATTTAATTAGTCATATTTTCCAATATGGAAATTTATATGTCCGCGATTTATCAAACAACACAACTGTACGACACATTAGCTTTTACACTATTCTGGGCACTAAATTGTAAGCCATTTTTTTATAAGAAAATTTAAATAAAATATATATATATATATAGAGACAGATATATATATATATATATATATATATATATATATATATATATATATATATATAAAGAATAAGGTTAAGTTCTTTGTAGTTGATATATATATATATATACGTCTATATATGAACAAAACAAAGTAACTTATCGGCCACACGGAACTCAGGTAGCATTATGATACATGAATAGATGTTCTAGGGACAAAATCATTTTTTTTCCTCCTATGGTTTAGGGGAAGTGAGGTTAGGTTAGGTTAGGTCATTTTTTCTCGAATTTAATATTTCTATCACACAAACTTCTCTACAAATATACCAATCTACAACAGTATGTTTGGAAAATCCTAGCATGGAACCACATTGTTTGGCGCTTACATCATTAACAAAAAAGAAAATTAATTTTGATAGCTTCGAATAATGTAGACGAGAACGATATAAAAATGAAGTTTTAGGAGCTGAACAATGTTTTTCCCACATTTACATCTTAAAAAAAAAAAAACGACTTTTATAAAAAAAACAGTTCCTTTATAAATTTCACGGTTTTTTTTACATTTGCTACACTTTTTTTTCAGTTAATATTAAATTGAAATGTTGTAAAAAAGCTAATAATTCATTATCATTACTACATATTTCATAAATACTGTCTAATAACATTTTTTTTCTTAAGAATTCAAAATGCGACCTTACATTGTACTGTAATAAATATTACTAAACTAGACAAAAAAAAATTTGGTAACTTCATTCAAGGTCGTAAGTATTTGCCTGCCAGACCTACGATAAAACACATTTTATTTTATTATTTATTATTTTTTATAAAATTTTGATTACTTGATAACACAATTTTTGTATATAATACATATTTATCTAACTTTTGATTTAAATAAAATTTTTGAACGTGTTCTCATTTTTTTACCGTTTTATGCACCTTCACCATATATATGTTATTTGATGTTATTCTCACCCCAAAGCCTCAATCCCGAGATCGGAAATAACCTCAATCCCAAGATCGGAAACTTGTCAGAGAAAGTATTTGTATGGTGGTTTATGACCAAGTGGAAAAGTTCAAGGATATTGAGGCCCGATAGCAAGCCCTGCTTCAGCGCAACGCAGTCAGAGTGCTTGCCATCGCGGGCGTGGGTTCGAATCCTAATAGGCTGTCGTTCCAATGCGAGAAGCATGAGAAGAGTGATTTGTATGTGAATGGATTGTTCTGTTGTATGTGTTGGCTATGTTTGTATTGATGTGGGTGTATTGAGATTAGTGTGTAACAAACTATGCCGTAAACTGCAATACGTAAATTTTGCGAAAATCTCCATACTAATATATATATATTATTATTATTATTATATATATTATTATTATTATAAATTTCAAACTTATTGGTTCATATATATACATATTATTATTAAAATTGAAGTTAGGGGTTCAATGCCCTTAAGTATATGCGGGTTATTGCTGGCTGGCTACAATATATATTGTTATTATTATTGTTTATATTATTGGCTATTATTATTATATGTTAATATTATTACATATTATATACAAGTTATTATGCTGAGTTAGATATGTTATATTATGTTGGTTATTATTGCTAGTTATTAGCTATTATTACAAGTATATATATTATTATATAATATTATTATTTATAGTTATTATTATTTTACATATTGGTTGCCATATATATATATATATATATATATATATATATATGCAGCATATATATAGGTTATATATATATAGTATATATATATATATATATGCAGCAGTATATATATAAGGTTATGTTATATGTTATAGGGCAGAATTAATTAACACAGCAGCATATATATATATATATATATATATATATATATAT
>JABUQX010140631.1:0-2500 GCA_015478945.1 Trachelipus rathkii
GTGAATTAGCTGTAAGAAAATAAAACTTGTAAAGAATAAACCATTTCTCAATCAACCTTAAAGAAGCGGTCCTAAGCACCCAGCTTCAATATATATATATATATATATATATATATATATATATATATATATATATATATATATATATATATATATATGTCGACGTAGAAGTTGTAGAAGTAGTAGTTGTAATAGTAGCAGTAGTAGTAGTTGTAGTAGTAGTAGTGTGGTAGTAGTAGGACTTTGCCTATATAAGATCTAATTTAGATGACGTTGCGTTAAGTTAGTTACTTTGATGGTTACATGATTTTAAATAAGGTCAGTAACAATGAATATGTATGTAACTGGAGTTGGGACAGGTGGGCAGGTGTTGATCTGGTTGGTCTTGCCACTATGTATGTGGCAATTCCATCCATCCATCCTCCTGTGTGTGCGGTCCATCCTTCTTCCCTTCATCCATCTCCTTTCTCCTTCACTACTGCTGGCCATCCATAAGATTCTCTCTCTCTCTCCTCCTCTCTCTCTCTCTCTCTCTCTCTCTCTCTCTCTCTCTCTCTCTCTCTCTCTCTCTCTCTCTCTCTCTCTCTCTCCTAATACTCTCTCTCTCTCTCTCTCTCTCTCTCTCTCTCTCTCTTTCTCTCTCTCTCCTCCTCTCTCCCTCTCTCCTCCTCTATATATATATATATATATATATATATATATATAAGTTAAGGAGATTTACTCTCCATCAGCGGGATTCGAACACTGGAACTCCGCGTTGCTGAGTTAACAGTAACCGGGAGCTTTATCCACTAAACCATCCACGTTCCCAAAAGAACGCTTTAAGCGTAGTTTTTAAAGCTCCCGGTTTCTCATCCCCATAATTGCTGAGTTTCATCCATAATTGCTGAGTCGCTGACTCTCTCATACGAGGACGCTGGTTCAAATCCGTCGCTGTGCCGGTTAGACTTTATCTACCTGGGGGGCGAAATTGAACTCGACTGCGAACATGTTGGTGGCGCTGGGTTTTGGGATAGCCGGCCTTAAAGTTCGATTTCATGTAGTCCCCCGTGTTACCCTCTTTATAGGGGATAAAGCACGTTAAAGGGTAGTAAAAGGTAGTTTATATTCATTATGATTGTATAGCTGAGGAATGACAGGGATTCTCAAGTGCTTTCCATGTGTTTGTATATAGGTCAGGTCTTTGAATAATATGTGTGGTTGTGTGTGTGTGTGTGTCTCTCTCTCTCTCCTCTCTCTCTCTCTCTTTATTCCATTTCAGGTTTAGATTTTAGAGGCCCGTTTAGGGATTCAGTTCGTGTTGTCTTCTTATTTCATTCCAATATTTCCATTATTTTTTTCTTTGACTACTTTATAAACACTTTGCTCTTCGTTTTTTTATATATATATATATATATATATATATATATATGTATATATATATATATATATATATATATATATATATATATATATATATATACCTATACTTCTGCCCCTGGCCCACCTTAATTGGAGGGCCACACTGCTTCCAGGAAGCCGGCTGCCGCCTCAGGGCGGTTCCCCTGGACGCAAGAGAAAGTTCAAGGATGAGCCCTTTGGATACAACCCGAAGGAAGTCTTGGTCAGGTTTATCTGACGAGAGAGAAGAAAAGACAAACTAAAGAAGGTAATTATTTCATATATATATATATATATATATATATATATATATATATATATATATATATATATATATATATATATATATATATATATATATATATATATATATATATATAATATATATATATATGAAGAACAGTTTCTTATTGAATAATATATGTCGATATAAAGTCTGACAATAATATTAATTGTATTAAAAAATATTGGAACAAATTATAACACAAAATAATATTTAAAATTTGATTTGTTGTGATATGGATTTAGAGACTGAGATAAAGTACGTATGTCTCTCATTCATAAGGCCTAAGACTGTTTGCATTGCATTGCATTGCAATTTATGAAAAGATGCTAAACTTTGATCGAAAGCTTGTGCTATTAAGAATTATTTATACAATCAACTCAAGATTAAATATGAATCAATCATTCTTTGTAACGGAATATATCCTTTTCTGACCTGAATAATAGTTCCTTTCAACTCAAGGTCACGGAATATATCCTATTCTAACTTGGGAAAAATAGTTCCTCATACACTCCGGAATCCAATAAGCTATGAAATTTCCCTGCATATTATCATAT
Organism: Trachelipus rathkii; assembly: GCA_015478945.1. NCBI lineage: Eukaryota > Metazoa > Arthropoda > Malacostraca > Isopoda > Trachelipodidae > Trachelipus > Trachelipus rathkii. Next base: position 2,221 of record JABUQX010140631.1, read on the forward strand.
ATACTTATATAGAAGTCCTAATTCCCTAATTCCCTTATGAGCAAGGGAATTAGGACTTCTATACTTATATAGAAGTCCTAATTCCCTTGTTATGAGCAAGGGAATTAGGACTTCTATATAAGTATATAGAAGTCCTAATTCCCTTCCCCCGTTATGAGCAAGGGTTAGGACTTCTATATAAGTATATAGAAGTCCTAATTCCCTTCCCCCGTTATGAGCAAGGGAATTAGGACTTCTATATACTTATATAGAAGTCCTAATTCCCTTGCTCATAACGTAA
>JABUQX010140631.1:10000-14022 GCA_015478945.1 Trachelipus rathkii
CCCCTAAGGTTGAAAGGGGCGAATTTATATGGTGATTTTTTATAATGACCTGAATATCCCTCGTGTTCTACAATTCCAGCTATTACTTTTTGAGGTAGATTTCCGCTAACAATATTTGGAATACTGATGCTTGATAAACCGTGAGTGAAGTTAAATACTTTGGTTTCCACTCTTCTGATTGGGTACTTGGCTGTGGTTGTTAAAAGCGACTTCTCAATTTCCAAATGCCTTTGGGGAAATAACTTCACCTTTCTAACATAGAGAAAAGCCTCTAGCAGCTTGAAGATAGGTTCTGGACATGCAGTTGTAGCATTAGGATCACTTTTTATTTTAAGTGCGAATTTCGGACTTGAACGGGACAAACGGATTCTGGCATCTACAGATGGTATAATAAGCCTTTCCTGAGAGAATATATCACCATTTAAACGACCGTAGAATTCGTAAGTGTTGTTTATGACTTTAGCAGCTTTAGCTGCATGTGTAGCCTCATCTTTGAAGCTGTAAAAACCACATGATTGAAGATGAGACTGCTTAGCATCATCAGAAAAGTTCAGTAGATGTTCTATGTAGCTTCTATAAGGATAACTAGCTGCTGAAGTGCCAAGCGAAGTTTCATTGAGGTAAACATCAATCTGATTAAAACAGGAATATAGGAAGTTCGACTCTGTATACACTATGTGGTCGTCACCTGTAGGAAGGTCTGTACCATCAGGGTTTGTCAATTTCGTTTTAAAATATAGAAATACATTAGATGGATCTAGATACTGGTCTGATGTGCCTGGGATATTGAACTCTAAAGGAACGTCAGTGCTGGTTATCGAATGTGTGGGATTAATGCTGATGAAGCTGCTGTCGCTCACGCTAATCTGAGTAGGATTCATCGAGAAGAGATCCAATTCGCTCTTGCAGCAGTCTGGACTAGCAGGGTGAAGGAAATGCATCTTGACGGGGCGGTGTTAGGCTGAATAATGAACAAGACTTCAGATGTACCCCTTATATACATGTTAGCCGAAAGTTGTAGTTAAAGACACCATCTAGTAGTTAAATGGTGAATACATCAATACGTTTTGTAGATTTTGGCCTTCTAGCCTTAGGGTTTTTCCGCACTGTGATTTTCTTGCGGACTTGCTTCTTCTTCAGAGCTCTCTTCATCTTTGGCTTTTTCCTACTTGTGACACTCCTGCGTCCTTTAACTTTAGACCTGCCCTGCCCTGTCATTTTACGTCTTATTTTGCGTTTAACGTCATCGAGCATCTCGTCAGAAACCTCAGCAATCCGCCTTTTTAATGAAGCACGAGGATTGGCTCCTGTCGCTATATCTTGCATCGTGTGCAGGCCTGTTCTTATAGCTTTTTTACCTAGATATTCACCCCCTCTTCTAAACACAGGGATGGCGCTTCGCAATAGCTTAGTGAAAAATCCTCCAAGACCGTATCCTCTCTGTGATCTCGATCCAATGAATACTCTCTCCATGCTTATTACTTATGTGGCTGGAGCTTCTTTCCTATACTATCTTTACACTGCAAGAGTATACCAATGAATGAAAAAATGCAATTGATTATGTCCCTTATATATCCTGCAGAGTCATCTATTTCTTGAATGAATTCCAGTAGCAAATAGATGAGATTTTCAATTCTGATTAAAAAATGGTCCATCATTTCATTTATAGCTGATGAGGTCGTTTCTTTCTAATGTGGACTTTACACATCAATGTGCCACTTGTAAATGGGTATGGCCGACCTTCCACGTCCTTTATATGTACTCTTATAGATCCGATCGATGACCTGTTCAGTGAGAGATAGTGCACATTTGGGAATGTTATTACCTTACTCTCTTGAGGAAAATAAACTACCCTTAACAGAGGAGCTGAAGTATCACCCACATACTGGTGTTCCACTATGTCAGTGTAGACATATGCCATTCCAGGATGTTTGAGCATCTCGGAGGTGATACAAGTATAATGTAACACCCTGTCTTGCTCGTCGATTAATTCTTCCCTGGTTATATGTGCGTTTTCTACTGTTTTCATAATCCTTTTCAGCATAGTAGGTACATCATGGAGGACATCTAACCAACCTTCACGTTCATGAACGTGTTTCCGCTGCCATGACGATCTCCTGAGGAAAAACACGTCAATATCTCTAAGGTTAATGCCAGCCGTTGATCTCAAAGTAATTAATACTTCATCATCAGAGGGGTGAATATCTGTATTGTAAATTAGATCTCTACACATATTACTATTCGCTAAAAGCGTATTTAAATAACTGAACATTGCAGGCACTGACTTAAAATAGGATTTCCTCATTACAATTCTTTCATAAAAGTATTCTCTTGTTCCCATAGTGACGCGGTTTAAAGCGCCTGTGTTCTTCACATCCAATATAGTTTCAACACAATCTACACTTCTGTAAACATGCATCCAGAAAAGATTATGCGGGACATTTTCCACATCTGTATTTAATATCACCCCCCAAAACCCCACTTCATAAACGTCTCTTTCAATGTCAATAGGGTTCAGTAACTCTGTCGTGAAGTCTGAGAGCTTATTATCAGGATGAAGATTCATCGAAGCCGATGAAGGCAGAGTTAAATAGAAGTGATCTGTACTCGCCATGGTCTCAATGAATACTGCTTAATGATTCTTAATTTCACTTGCTTTTATATACGAGTTAAACTTGTCAGGATATCCTACCCATTTAACCAAGTACTGTTTATTTCGCCCCTTTCCTTTCGAACCTAATATCTTTTCAATTTTATATACATTACTTTCAGGATTGAAGCGTATTTTTTGTATTTCCTGTTTGTAAAAACCTCCTTTTATCTTTTCACCGTATAAATCCTCCAAATAATATAATTTTAAGCCATCGTAAGGGAAGTCTCGAATATTGTGAACTTTGAAAACCTCTGTAGACCACCCTGATTCGTAGCCTTTCCTAAACCTTTCCGCCTGTCTGGAGACTCGTACATAATCGCCTAGGCACACACCTGAATTATCCTTTATTTTCCTGACTCTTTGTTGTGAATGATCCACCATCGTAGGCTTTATTTTCGACATTTCTAGGGGGGTAGATTTTATAGTTCTATGGAACGATCTATTATAAGAATGAGCAAGGTCTTGTAGTATGTCAATATACTTAAAAGTGTTCATGCGGGTAAAGTAGCGGTGCATTTTCTCCTTGATAGTACGCTGTACTCGTTCAACTATAGCTGCTTTATTCACTGAGAATGTATTGTAATACCCCATGTCGTGCTCTTTAACTAATTCTTGAAATTCACGACCTAGAAACTCACTGCCTTGGTCAGTCCACAGCATTCTTGGCCATCGCCTGTCACCCTCTATAATTTCTCTCAAAGCGTCAGATACAGTACCTGACTTTTTATCTTTTAAAGGTTTTAACCATAAATATCTAGAATACACATCAATGGTAAAAAGTATGTATTGATATCCATCGTTGTACGAGCTGTATTTAACCATCTCGGATAAATCCAGCTGCCACACGCTATCGAGACAGGGGACTACGGTTTTCCGGGTAGGAAATTTTCTGCGAACAGGTTTATGTAGAGTGAAAGCCTCCTCACCTTCTAGATATGCTTTCAACTCTTTCCGGCCAATGTCCGGAAACCTCGAGGCAAACCTTGTGAATCCACCATAGCTATTAGGCTCCTTCACATCGTAATAATACTTATCAACCACCTCCTTAGCCTCCATGGTGTCTACTGGCATGAGTAAAAACATATATATATATATATATATATATATATATATATATATATATATATATATATATATATATATATATATATATATATATATATATATATATATATATATATATATATATATATATATATATATATATATATGGTAAAAGGAAATATAAAACATAGTGATTAATATGATGAATTTATTTATTCATTCACAAGTGAGCAAATTAGAACAATGAAACAAATTATATATATATATATATATATATATATATATATATATATATATATATATATATATATATATATATATGTAT
>JABUQX010140632.1:0-2500 GCA_015478945.1 Trachelipus rathkii
AATGAATAGATATGACTGAAAGAATATTAAACGAATACTGTTGAATACTGAAGACCAAAGAATGAATATAATTAAAAATTATGAAAATAAAATATAAGTAATTGATGCCTATAATGGTAAGCAAAATACGATAACAAAAATTACAAAAAAAAAATAAATAAAAATACATAATTATAATAATATAAATGAATACTTCTGAATTACAAAAAAAATTTATGAAAATACTCATTGCAATTGAAATAGGTTAATGCATGAGAAAGTATAGTAAAGTAAGGAGAATACAAGAGAATATATCAGAGTTCAAAAAACTAATATTAGTATTTTTCAATAGTTTTTCATTGCTTTCATTTAAAAATTTTGACAAAATTTTGATTTCCTCAAAATTTCGGAGAAAGGGGGGCGAGAGCTGTAGCCTTTCATTCATCCCCTGCGTACTCCACTAATAAATTAATTATCAACATATATTTATTATTCTTACTTTACAATAATAATAATTATTATTTTATTTTACATTTAATATAATTATTTTATATCTATAATAATTTCTTAATTTTATAATTGCTACCATAGGTTTAAAACTTTGTTCCAAATTAAGATAGCATTCTATAAAAATGAATTTCATTTAAGAATTGAAGTTCATAAGTGATTTTTTAGGTGACTTACACAATTTTTTTTAGGAAACTTTAGCCTTAACTTTCAACTTTCAAGATGAACTTTACTCATCAACAAAGTCTTAGATATCTGAGTCATCAAATTAATTCTGGATTCATTAATTTTGCGAGTTCTATATTTGTATATATATATATATATATATATATATATATATATATAATTCCATTCTCTATTCGTTGAACTAAAACTGATAAATCTTGGTTATCAGAAATATCGTTGTCTTCAAATTTAAAAACTCGTACTTATAAACATTTCATCTCTGAATGACAAAAAATCAACTGTAAGAGACCCTAAAAACTTTTTTTTCGTAGAAAATGGAACATCTTTCTGGTTTATTCTACCTCACACTCTTTCAGATATTTGGCAATTTTAAAATGTCAGCCCAACTTTGCTTCTTCCTCTCTCGATCCTGTTGTATCTCTGTCGGTAATACTGCTGCTATTTTAATTTCTGCGAAAGCTGAACTGTTTGTTCAATCTTTTCCCTCCAATTCCATTCTAGACGGTTTCAGAGCTCTTCGTTCTTTCCGCTTCCTTTCAACTCATTAAAATGTTATTTGTGCCCTCTCTGAGCTTAACACTAAGAAGGCGGAAAGTGCTGGTTATCCTCAAAACTTGTGCTTCTGAGCTCGCACCTTGCCTTGGAAAAAATGTTTCCTCTCTGCTTATCAACAGCATTCCCTCCTTCTGGAAGAGTGCATTCATTCAGCATGTGCTGAAGAAGTCAGACCCCGGTCAACAATCCAAATATCCTCATATCGATTTAACATCTGTTCCTCCTAAAATTTTCGAATCTATTGTTAACAAGAAGATTTAGAAACATCTTAAATCTTCTAATATTATACCTAATGGCCAGTATGACTTCTGTAAGGACCGCTCGACTGCTGATTTTCTTTCTTTTCTCTCCTCTCTTTTCTCTTCTTCTGTATTTATTATTCTCTTTGTAACCTTCTCTTGACTTTCGTTCCATTTGTTCTATGGCTGCTATTGTAGATATCCACCATTTATCCTATAAATATACCCCATAGTTGTGTTCCTCAGAATTATGTTCTATCCCTAACTCTTTTTTATTCTATTTTGCATTAATGATCTATCTATTACTGTGTCTCCTCTAAACCCTTAGGCTAATAACTCTACCACTCATCATTAATCTTTTTCAATTTGAAAGACGACTCAACATCAACAGCAAATAAATGATACTAAGAGGGTAGCCTTGAAGCAAGAGACCTCTGATCTTTCTCGTACCAATATTTGTGTTAAAGACAGCATGGTTGTTTTCAATATCTCAATAACTCAGTTTCTTCATCTACCTATTTAACATATTCTTCTACACAACTATAATAACTTTTTTGAAAACTCTAACCTTCTTAATATTCTTGATATTTTCAATTCTCTTTACCCTTCTTAGAAGGGTCACGTTGTTCTTTTTAACAAGTTTATTAGGTAATTGGGTGTTCTGATGTCCCTTCGGAACATCTTTTTACTATCCCAGTTTCTATCGCTGCATAGGGGCGTTATACGCCCTTCTATAGAGTATGAATCACATATCTGGGTTGGTTCCTAACATACTGTTTCCCTTGATAAAGCTTAGTCTAGGGCTTGTCGACTCGTTAACTCTCCTTTTCTCACTAACACTCTCCACTCTTTATAGCCATCAAACTGTTGCATCACTCTTATTATTCTATTTTTATTGCAATTTACATTGTTCTTTTGAATTTTACAGTTATTTGCCTCTTACTTTGAGGAGAGTTCCTGTGACACGTATTTATGACATTCTCATTCTTTCTCCGTCCAACTCTCTGACCCAGACTTAACTGCTATGCTTTATT
>JABUQX010140632.1:12500-14195 GCA_015478945.1 Trachelipus rathkii
GGAATCAAATAGATGCTAAAGATTAAAAGTTAATAAAATTATTACATTTATAAGCTATTTAAATACATTCATGAGCTTTCGTTCCTAATTGCTGGAACCTCGTTCAGATGAAATTATTTATAAACTAACATTAAAAAAGCAAAAATTACTGAGTTATGTAAGATTTAAATTTAAAGTTTGGATAATTTAATTTTGTTAAAAAATTTTGTGGTGCTCAAAATATTATTTTGTATTATGTCAATGTTGTAATCACCTTTTGTTTATTGAAATTATTTGAATTAATGATGCAAAAAGATTCGATGAGTTTACGTTTTTGTAAATTTTGTACATGGAGAATAGGTGTCATTTGGTTAATGTTAATGGAATGATTGTAAGTAGAGCGATGGAGTGTCAGGGAAGAATTTTGATTATCATGTAGAAGGTCATTTTTATGTTAGAGGCGGCGTGTAAGATCATGGGTTTCACCAATGTTGAGGGATCTCAATCTTTACAGGGAATTTTGTATACACATTGGGAAAGTTCATTAAGGGGGCCGGGTTGATGAATATGAGGTTTAAGGTTTTTTTTTAAGAGGGAGGGTATCAGAAGAAGTGAAACGTAAAGTTTTTGGAAAGATATTTCTAATGTGGTTGAGAGGAAATTGAGGTAGAGGGAGGAAAGAGTTCGAATTAAGGGAGCGGTCGATAGCCGGATTGTACAACGTCCTGCTAGCCTTTTTAAACTTTTCAAATTGCCCAATTAACCTGGGTTTTAAATTACTTTACCTACGATATTCCTGTTATGTCATTATTATCATTATCTTTCATTTACCTTTACAAGTTTCACCAATAAGGCAATGACATTCATTCAGCAGTGGGAAATGGACAACGTCTGTTACCAAAACATTTGTTTTGTTTGTAAATTTTATACCTATTTATTAATTTATTTGTCAAACAATACTGAAATAAAATTATTGAAAAAAAGATTCATTTAATGATCATTTTATATTTTTTCCTTAAATATCTTTTAAAAAAGTTCAAAAAGTGCTCAATAAAACCCAAAAATGACCATATATATATATATAAAAAAAAATATATATATATTATATATATATATATATATATATATATATATATATATATATATATATATATATATATATATATATATATATACATATCAGTCTGTTTATCTGTTTATCAATCTTTCACTTTGTCACCAATTTTCAATTAATTTTTTTCTTCATTCTTTTTTAAAACATAATTTTCATGCAAATTTTCTTTTTTCCTCTGATACTCACTTCTTATTCAGCCTCTCTCTCTCTCTCTCTCTCTCTCTCTCTCTCTCTCTCTCTCTCTCTCTCTCTCTCTCTATCTCTCTCTCTCTCTCTCTCTCCTCTCCCAAGCTTTGTTTACAGTTTGAAATGGCCTTAAGTGAGTAAACAGCTAATGGAAGATTCGGTTACGCTTTAAAAAAAAAAAAAAAAAGTTGCCAAAAATATAAACAATGAGAGAAAAATTATTTTGTCTATCACAAATTTTTCTCCTTACCAAATTCCATCAACACTTTTGCCATTATTTGTATTACAATTTCTTGTATTTTAATTCTTCTCTCTCTCTCTCTCTCTCTCTCTCTCTCTATATATATATATATATATATATATATATATATATATATATATATATATATATATATATATATATATATATATATATA
>JABUQX010140633.1:0-2500 GCA_015478945.1 Trachelipus rathkii
TATATATATATATATATATATATATATATATTTATATATATATATATAGTATATATATATATATATATATATATATATATATATATATATATATATATATATATATATATATATATATATATATATATATATATATATATATGTTTTTTTATATATATATATATATATATATATATATATATATATAGCCGAAATTTTAAGATAAGTTTTTTAGTGTTTTACCTTTTTAACTTTTTAAGTTTTACGTATTTAATTTATTCATTAATGCAGCTTTTAGCCTTTTTTAAAGTTTTAATTAGGATTATTGGTATCCGGTTTTTTTTTGGGGGGTTAAATTTAAGTACGTAAGTTAGTGAAGCTGTGCGAGTGTGTGTATGTGACTTTTAACGTTTAAGGTTTTATTTATTCTACATTTATGGGATTACTGATTTAGTTGGTTTTGTCTCTATTTTTATAATCATAAATTTTAATAATTTTTATTTTTAAGGTTTCAGTGCGTTTTTTTTTTCTTTGCTTTATCTTTTTTTGTACGTGATCTGTGTGTGTTTGTTGTGTGGGCGCTGGTTTTATTTAATAAAAACCCAATTCTGTGGGTTTTTTGGGTGGGCTGTGTATGGTCGATTGTGTGTGTTTGTTTGTGAGGCTGTCTGATTGAATGACTGGACAGAGAAGATGTAGGGGTGGGCGCAGGCTGGGGTTCTCTATTGACTTCGCCAACGTTCGTGGCCTGAAAGCTAACCATGAATCTGTGGAATATCACCTCGCTAACTCTCTACCTAACATTTTACTTCTGTCTGAGACCCAGCTAGCCAGGGATTCTTTTTCAAATAAACTTAATATCTCCAACTATAACCTTTTCTATAATTTCAGACTAAATGGTGGAGTCTGTGCCTATATAAACATTAACACTCCTGTAACACGTCTTGAGAATCTTGAATCTCCTAATTTCGATGTTCTATGGCTTAAAATCTTTCTTCCTACTACTACCATTATCTTGTGTTTCTGCTACTGCTCCCCTAACGGAACAGATTTTCACCTCCTTTTTGAATATCTTACTACTTCTCATGAGACTGTTACTTCTTCCCATCCAAATGCTGAGATCATCTATTTAGGTGATTTCAACGTACATCACACTGAGTGGTTGGGCTCCTCTCATACTGATGCAGGAGGGGAGGAGGCCAAAACATTCAGCATTCTCAACGATCTGGAACAGTTAATTAAAGAACCTACACACATACCAGATCGTCCTAACCAATTCTTGAACACGCTTGATTTATGTTTCACCACTACTCCTTCTCGATATAAATACACCATTTTCCCTCCTATCGATAACTCTGACCAAAAACTTTTTCTCCAGCAGCTCCACCATGCCCCAAACGTACTTTCTGGCACTTTAATCGGGCTAATTGGGGGCGTTGCGTCGTTTCTTTGCAAACTATGCTTGGAGTGAATCTTGCTTTGACTCGGAGGACGTTTCGGTCACCGCTGAAAAGGTAGGAGCCGTAATCGTCGAGGGTATGAGCGGGTTCATTCCATCTTCAACTAAATCTTTTTTCCACAAAATCTATGGTTTGATGGGGCATGTTCTCGCTCCATTCAGGACAGAGACATTGCCTATCGGGAATGGAAAACTCTCGTTCTCCTATCACTCTTACTAATTTCCATTCTGCTCTGAATCGCCAGAGTTATTATTCGACAGGCTACAAGGGCCATCTAAAAGAAAGCGCACAACCTTACTTGGCTCCCACTGATAAAAATTCTTCTATGGCCTCTTTGCCAAAAACATCTCTAATAACTTTGTAAATCTGCCTTTCCTCCACTCATTCGTTCTGACGGTTCTGTAGCTAACTCTCCTACTGAAAAGCTAATCTCTTCGGCTTCTTTTTTTCATCTAATTCTTACCCTGGACGATTCCGGCATCCCTCCTCCTGCTTCTTCTCTCAGGTTTCCTATGCCTCTTCCCGCGATTACGCATGATCGGGTGCATGGGATTCTGAGATCTATGAGTGTCAGGGAAGGCTAGTGGCCCCGATGGCATTCCTCCCCGCGTTTTGAGTGGAGTGTAAGCCTGAGCTGTGGGCTCTGTCCTCACCAACTCTACTTATGCCTTATCATTTCAGTACATTTCCTCAGTGCTGGAAGCGCGCATATGTCCAACCAATCCCTAAAAAGGGCAGCCGCTTTGATCCTTCCAACTATCGTCCTATAGTTCTTGATTGTATTCTATCTAAGACTCCAAACTCTTTTCTAACTCTCATTTCCTGATCATCTGGAGTCCTCATTCCCTTCTTTTCAGATCATCAGTATGGCTTTCGACGCTCGAGGCCACAACTGGTGACATACCATCCTATTCTAACTGATTTTATGGTCTTCTGCCCTTAGGGACTATGGGGAGTATTGGTGGTGGCGCTCTGACATATCAAAAGCTTCTTTGATCGAGTATGGCATTGCTCGCTACTCTCTAAGCTCCCTTCCTTGGGTTTCCTCCTTCTCTTTGCCT
>JABUQX010140633.1:7500-32241 GCA_015478945.1 Trachelipus rathkii
AACCATGCACCACCAGTACAGTAGAACACTCTTTCAGTACTCTGCTAAGGATCAAGACTTGGCTGTGAAGTACTATGGAAGACGACAGGTTAAACGGACTGGCTATGATGAGTGTACACAGAAAATTTGTGTTTGAAAATTATGATTATTTTATTCAAACAGCAGTTGATAAATTTGCGTTGAACCCAAGGAAATTACTTTTTTAATAATATCAATTTTGCAAATGCTCTATATTGTGAATTTTCCATCATTGGATATTGAATTTGATATTCTATTGTTTTAATAAAATAAATTTTTTATATATTAATCATTTAATTATCCATACAAATATTTCTAGTTTTATGTCTTCTTCTTATATATATATATATATATATATATATATATATATATATATATATATATATATATATATATATATATATATATATATATATATATATATATATATATATATACAGGGTGATTCAAGAGGAATAGTAAAGAATGTAGGAGGTGATAGTATGGAGTAATCGGTGTAACAATGTTGTCTGTAACATCTGTCCTATTTTGAATGTGTGTAGAGATACAGTCGTTTTAGTTATAGGGAACGTTAATTTTACCATCTATGAAAAAGGTTACCTTATTAAGCCTTTACCCCAAAATATGTATGTTCATACATACGGTTTACGTTATACGTAATAAACATTACAATGTCCTTGAATTTTATTGAATTGTCCGTACGACGCCAGTTGTACCCTGGCTGTCAATGGTGTTACAAGTGTTTCTAACAATGCCGCATGTCTATACGCACGAGGAATATGCCGACATGATATTTGTGTACGGTTTTTGCGATGGGAATGCCCTTGCTGCTTGTAGGGAATACCGTAGACGGTTTCCTCGCCGTCGTGTGCCGGATTCAAGAGTGTTTACCTGTGCTTATAGTAAGCTTCGTGAGACAGGGGCAGTACCCAGCAGGCATATTTCCTCTGAACGTGGCGATGAACAAAATGTGGATGACGTAGAAAACATTCTTCAGGTGGTAGAACAAAGCCCCGCAACAAGCACACGGAGAATTTCTACAAGGGTCGGTATTCCACAAACACGAGTATGGAGAACATTGCGTCAGCATGGCTTGTATCCTTATCATCTACAGCGCGTGCAACACCTTGAAGCAGGAGATTACGTCAAACGTTTGGAGTTTTGTCGTTGGGTAAATGCTAACCGCGCATTAATACCATTCATATTATTCACCGATGAAGCTACCTTTACTCGTAACGGGATCAACAACACCCATAACGCACATAGGTGGTCAGAGGAAAATCCACATACCATTGTGGATTCGAATTTTCAGTATCGTTTTAGTGTTAATGTGTGGTGCGGTGTCATCGATAATGTGTTGATTGGGCCTGTTGTATTGCCGAACCGGCTTACAGGTGCCATGTATGCAGACTTCTTGCAAAACGTGTTTCCACCATTATTGGATGATGTTCCTTTGGCTACAAGGATGCGTATGTTCTTCCAGCACGACGGAGCCCCAGCACATGCTACTCGTCAGGTAACACAGTATCTAAATACAATATTCCCCGATCGATGGATAGGCCGCAGTGGTCCCGTACAATGGCCCCCAAGGTCCCCAGACCTTACACCTTTAGATTATTGTCTCTGGGGATGGATGAAAACAGAGGTTTATAAGATACAGGTAAACACAAGAGAGGAATTGGTAGCTCGCATTATGAATATTGGGGCCATCATAAAACAAGATCGACATAAAATTCGTAACGCTACACGTACAATTGGCAAGAGAGTTGGAAAGTGTATGGAGGCCGGGGTGGAACCTTTGAACAATTACTTTAACCTGATGTAATGTATAATCCTGCAACTGAGATCATGCAGATACTCAATAAATGTAATCAATAGGCCTGTAGTTTTTTATTAACAGCCCCCATACGTTTATGTATGTGCTATATTTAAACAGCTGTATCCCCACACCCAGTGGCGGCTCGTCTATATGGGCTCCAGGGCTGCAGCCCCTCCAAATTATAACTGCCAGGCATAGGATGTTGATAGAAATATGAAACTTTTGTCAAAGAAAAGTGATCTGAATTTTTTTTTTAACAATTTAATACATAAAAAAGCAGTATTCAATTAAGAAAATAACAAATTAATGCTTTTTGCAACTGCAAATTGTTGGTACGATATTTATTTCAATATATCTAATTAAATAAAAAAAAGGGCTGTAATTTTGCTGCCCATAAAAAAAAAGCCAACTTTATAAGTTCTTAAAAATAAGACATCTGGCAACTTAGCAAAATAAAGCATACTAAATTTCTATAGTACCTTTTGTAAAGTTGCTAGTTTGGCCTATTTTACTTCATAGCAACCTGGAATTTTTTCTTATATAAAAATAAAGTTGAAATTTGAGAAAGTTGCTATATTTGTCCATGTATGTCCTCTTTTTACTTGTATTTAGAGACACTGACTAAAGTCAGTTTTTTCGCCTCTTTCATGGGGAGAGCTTGTGTTTATTTTTTTTTTGTGAGAGAAATAAAAGTGAAAATATATAGAAAAAAAAAAATATTTACTTGTGTTTTTATATATATATATATATATATATATATATATATATATATATATATATATATAGACTAGTATATAGCATATATATATGTGTATATATATATATATATATATATATATATATATTATTATAATATATATATATAAGATTTTTTTCTCTTAGCTGTTGACATTAGTAAACTCCTGGGATCGAAATTAGTATTGTTGCGAAAGATGGGACTCTAGTTTAGTGCCCAGGGAGTACTTAATCAATATATTAACACCACATTTTTATACCAAGTGGTGGCTTTCGTGTACGGTTACTGCACATTCTTTCGGGACCGAGCGGCCATTACAATAAACATGGAATCGAAGGGCCTCACTTGCCGCAGCCACTCAGCCGCCTGAATTGGCGTATTCTGAATGGTTCGCTATTCACCCACTGTTTACTGAAGCCAGTTTAAAATGCATACCGAGCCCATGATCTTCGAGCAATAATTGTGCCTTTACCGCAGATGCTGTTTGCGTTTAGCGTACAGACTGCTTGTCTTCTGTGTTAGTGAGAGCGGAGCAGCTTCTTGATGAGTGTCTTTGTAGCTTTTCTGGTTTATGGCGTCACAGCCTAGCAAGAAGCCAGCAGAACACAGCAGGCAAGCGTGGTAAACTGGAGGAAGGTTATGATAAGAACTGTATTTGCGATAATACTTTGTAATGCTGTTTTGCGGTTGATTGTTGTGAGCCGGCAGGGCTGATGATGGTATTGGGGTGTTTGCCTGCTTCTTGTTCTACTTGCAATTTGCAGCAGAAATTACTGTTCAGATGACAGTCACTCTTAGCATGCGAGGACGGCTGTTTCTCTGTAACCGAAAGGTGCTGGCGACTGAATTCATGCCGCCACGCCATCGAAGAACGGAGGCGCTCACGGTCGCCTTACCCAAACAACAAAAAATTACAATAATTTACTAGATTTCATCAATCATCTACATCCCTCCATCAAGTTTACATATGAACTTTCGGAAAATGACACCCTCCCATTCCTTGATACTTTATTAACTTGGCATAATTCCAATCATATCACCTTTTCAGTTTACAGAAAACAAACATCCCAACCATCCTACATCCACTGGTATTCCACTCAACCAAGAAATATAAAATTAGCAACGCTAACAGCCCTATACACCCGCGCACTCCGTATCTGTTCCCCTAATCATCTAGACAATGAAACAAAACTCCTTTTTTCTACCTTCACAAATTTAAATTATCCCCCCTATATAATAAATAGAGCCTACCAAAAAGCCAAACAAAAATACTACCACCCCCCCAATACCATCATCAACACTCACAAAACTTTTCTCCCTTTACCGTACAAAATCAATCAAAACACAAAACAACATTTACCAAAATCAATCATCTTCACTCAAAATAATTCCTTCACCCTTAAACACTCCCTCAGACCCCCCACCTCCCACAACACCCTTACTCACTGCGTTTACCAAATTCCTTGTTCCAACTGCCCTTCTGTTTATATAGGTGAAACCAATGACCTCCATAGAAGAACCAGAGAACACAAAGAAGACCTCATCAAAAACAGAATAAACTCCGCTCTCACTCAACACAGAACCCAAGCAAGTCACAACATAAACATAAACAACATCACTATATTAAAAAACACAAATTTACAATAAAAATAACTTCAACAAACAATTAGGTGAATATAGGCTCGATTCAGTACAAAATTCTATAATTCTTTCATCAAAATACTTTCATCAACTAAAAACTGAAATAACAACCAACCAAAATCATTCCCAAATTCCTTCCATTCCATGACAGTATAATAGCCACTCAGTCTCCCGAAGGAGGTGTACGTAACCGTACACGAAAGCTCGAAGCTACCCTTAATTATAAAATGTAGTGTTTTAATATTAAAAGAATTAAGTGCCCCGTGTATAGATTAAAACTTAGTTTTAAACTTCCCAATTTTAGTCCCGTGATTAAAAAATAAAATAATTTTACTATCGCTCCCATGAGTTAACAACTAGAAAATATTGAAGGTCACCAAGGGAAAAAAATCTTCTATAAATTTAAATATCTGCGTTTAAGTAGTATTATAACTATATATATATATATATATATATATATATATATATATATATATATATATATATATATATATATATATATAGTTAGAATATATATATATATATATATATTTATATATATATATATATATATATATATATATATATATATATATATAGAGAGAGAGAGAGAGAGAGAGAGAGAGAGTAATTCTCTCTTTCTCTGCATAAAAAACAGAACATATTAGAGAGAGAGAGAGAGAGAGAGAGAGAGAGAGAGAGAGAGAGAGAGAGAGAGAGAGAGAGAGAGAGAGAGAGAGAGAGAGGCCAAATCATAGATAAGCAGGCAATGACATTTTTCGTTTCTGACACCTCTGAAATATATTTTTTTTTGTCTTAATTACAGAATGTGTTCGAATGCATGCAATCGATATTTTAAAAAAAAGTTCTATAATTTATGCACACATTTACACAAATATAAAAAATTAAGTAATAGTCCGTATGAGGGTAATCCTATCAGATATTGATATTTTAGAAAAGATAGTCGATTTTATATTTCCATCTAGTGTTCCATCTAAAGTTCAAATGTAATGTGTTTTTAATTACAGAATGTGTTCGAATGCATGCAATCGATATTAAAAAAAAAAAAGTTGTAATTTATGCACACACATAAATATAAATTATTTTACGAGATTGTTATATATATATATATATATATATATATATATGCCGAATATATATAGCATATATATATATATATGAGTATATATATATATATAGAGAAAAAGAGTTATATATATATATATATATAAATATATATAAAAATTTATTTTAATAGATTTTTATATATATATATATATATATATATATATATATATATACCTGCAGCCCCTCCACGCCAAGTTTACACGAGCCGCCACTGCCCACACCCTTTGAGAGTGGGACATATGTCTATTAAACCATTTATACTCACAAGAGCCCATACTATCACCTCCTACATTCTTTACTATTCCTCCTGAATCACCCTGTATATATATATATATATATATATATATATATATATATATATATATATATATATATATATATATATATATATATATATATATATATATATATATTTTATATATATATATATATATATATATATATATATAAGGTATATATATATATATATAAAAAGTTTATAAAATTTTTGCTGCCCCCCCCTAGGTTGGAAGCTGGCGACGCCCATGGCGGTTAAGAGCACGCGAAAAATATTTATATATATATATATACAGTGAGGGCAAAAGTAAATATATATATATATATATATATATATATATATATATATATATATATATATATATATATATATATATATATATATATATATATATATGAATTAGTTTTTGGTAGCGCATTTGATTTCAAAATACCACAAGTAACAAACAGTCCTGAAGTACCATTTTTTAAATCATTTCGAAACAAATGGAAGCAAATTAATAATAGTAATTATCTTAAAAACTTTAAAAAAAAAAAAAAGAGTTGATCGAAGTGCTGAGCTTCCTTAATCAGGAATTTAAAAATAAGCCATTTAAGTGATAACCTTGACTTATTGAGATATGCATAATATTATTGGGTGGAGATTTGGCTCAGAAATTAAAAATTCGTCTTTCAGGGGCTATGCATCAAGCTCGTTGGATGGCTCGAGCAATTTATTCCTTAAAAATGTATTTTTTAACACATGAACTTCAGTTATGTAATGAAGATAAGAAGTCCTTGCAGTTCATTTCTATATTTATTGTGAAAGTTTACATAAAACCGTGGTACACGTGCAATTCAGCGGAAGCAGCACCAAATCAAGATTTGTGTATTTTAAAATCATTAAAAGAATTCGAGATTATTGATCCCATATCTGAAACAACTCTGAACAAATTTAGGCATCATTTGTGGAACTTATTGGAGGAAGCGTCAGCTTTGTCACTATTTGATGACGATCCATTGAAACCAAAATGAAGATCGTACAAAATTTAAATAACGATTGTCAAAACTACATAAAGATATATATTGTATCACCTGGTAGAATAAACTATAAATTCTTTGGTAAGTAGATTTAGTTTAATTATTATTATTATTATTATTATTATTATTATTATTATTATTATTATTATTATTATTATTATTATTATTATTATTATTATTATTATTATTATTATTATTATTATTAGGCCAACGTTTAGATTAGGGGCCCCCTGTATCTAAAAAACAGCAATAGGTACATAAAAACCGAATACATTTTTGATTTTAGCGGACATTTTAATGCAGGATACAAAAAAAATTAATAATTATTAATTGTAATAAATAATTCCAAAATATAAGACAGCATCTTACGTGTCCAACTTTAATTTAAACATGATACCCATAAAAAATAACCGTTTTCCTTATATCTTTTCAATATTTTAGGGCCAACTTTTAAAATCTTGATTTTTATTTTTTTTCGATTATTAACTTTAAAAAACTACAGTTTTTATATTTTTAAAAATTATTTCACCAGCACTCACTGGTCGGGGGTACGTGGGGCAGAGCTCCCCATAGATTACCCTTGTGTGCCATGCATTTACGTTAATAAATTTAAAAAAAACATTCCATCTTATGCAAGTCGTAATTTTCAAGATGTCTGCCAAACCTAATATTGCGGGAAGGCGAAATTGTCGTACTTCAAAACATATTAATTATTATTTATTTATTTTTTTATCGCACTTCAATTTATTTCTTCTTCATTTTCCTCCATTAAAGTGTTCGCTAATTTCAAAAATATATTCAGTTTTTATGTAAATATCATAGTTTTTTTTAGATACAGTGGGCCCCTAATCTAAACGCAGACCTTATTATTATTATTATTATTATTATTATTATTATTATTATTATTATTATTATTATTATTATTATTATTATTATTATTATTATTATTTTTTGCTCTTATTATTATTATTATTATTATTATTATTATTATTATTATTATTATTATTATTATTATTATTATTATTATTATTATTATTATTATTATTATTATTATTATTATTATTATTATTATTATTATTATTATTATTATTATTATTATTATTATTATTATTATAATTATTATTATTATTATTATTATTATTATTATTATTATTTATAAAAAAAACGTTAATGAATTTACAACAAAAGCCGGCATGAACCTGTTTTCTAGATTGAAAATAAGCTCCGATTTCATGAAATAATGCCCTTCTACATAGAGATAGAGCATCTCATATGCAAGCACTAAGCGGATTGTTAGGTCCTTAAAACGTAGTGAACGATACAGCGGAAAGACAGAAGCTGATGCAGAACTTTCATGGACGTTTAACTACAGACAAGCAACAGAGGGGTATTTGTTGAGTTGTATTCAAGAACAAAAACGGATGTTCAAAGACTGTAAGGAACAAACATTAAAAAGGAAATATTCCCAATGTCAAATATATTAATACAACATATAAAAATTGTAACTTGTAAGTATATTACTATTGTGTATTTATATAAATGGAAAACATTTATAACTTTATAATATGTATGAGTATATGTATAAAAGCAATACTTAAGCCATTTTCTATTATATCGTATATGTAATCCTTTTTCCATAATCCTATACACATTAGAATATATTATTTACATGCTTGAATATTAGAATATTTTGTAAGATAGTCAGGAAAGGAATTTTTAGTTGTTAATAACGTTTCAAATTGATATAAACTTTTAAATATGTTCTTTCATTTCAGGGGAATTTTGGACAAAAATTTGAGTTCTAAATTTTATCGTTTATATCTCGATAATAATTGTGTGCACATAAAAATTTATTGACATTTTTATTATAGAACCAACTTTACTGTATATGGGAAAGAAAATTTAGTGGCAATATCTTAAAAACTAAATAAGTTATGATGGAAAATTAGTATGTGGATGCAACTTGACATATCCAAAGCATTTGACCGGGTATGGCACGCGACACTGCTCTCCAAGCTCCCCTCCTTTGGGTTTCCTCCTTCTCTTTGCTTACTTATGTTTAGCTTTCTTTCAAGTCGCTCAATATCGGCTGTGGTTGATGGAGCGACTTCTTAATCTTTTCTGTCAATAGTGGTGTTCCTCAGGGTTCTGTCTTATCTCCTATTTTATTCTTACTTTTCATTAATGATCTTCTCACCTGCACATCTAACTCTATCCACTCATATGCCGATGACTCGACCCTTCATTCTTCAACTCATTTCAATTCTGCTCCTTCTTTTACTTCTAGAGTTGCCTCTCGTCTTAATCTTTCCGATTCTATTCTCGCTGATCTGGATAGAATTTCGGGTGGGTTCGTCTCAACCTTGTGAAATTCAATTCTTTAAAAACTCAACTTCTACAAATCTCCCTCTCTAAAACACCTTCTAACTTTCCTATATCTTTCGACGGTTCTATCGTCTCTCCTGTTGACAATATAAACATCCTTGGATTTAACATAAACAAAAAAATGTCTTGGAAACCTCACATCACAACGGTTGCTAGGGCGGCCTCAAAGAAACTGGGAGTTCTGTTTAGACTGCGAAGCTTTTTTTTCCTCTTCTCAGTTACTCCAGCTATACAAGGGTCTCATCCGCCCTTGTATGGAGTATAATTCTGGAGGGGCTCTGGTTTCACCGGCTTTTGGACAGGGTCGAGTCAAAGCCAAAAGGCTTATAAACTGTTCTGTACTTTCCAGTTCACTTGACCCTCTATCTTTGCGGCGCGATGTTGGTGCTTTATCTATCTCTATCTTATAGGTACCGCAGCGGCAGGTGCTTTCGAGAGAACTTACCACTCGCGTACCACCACCTTTACGTCGCCCTCGTAGCACAAGGGGTGCTGTGTCTGCACATGAGTTTTGTGTTGATATTGGTAACTCCAGGCTAGTTCTCGGTGCTCCCTTCTTTCCTGCCACCTCTGTTCTGTGGAATTCTCTTCCATCTTCTATGTTTCCTGCTGAATTTAATCTCCCTCACTTTAAAGCCTGCGTCTGTGCTCATCTGCGTAATTTGCTCTAGCGGATGAAATTTTAGCGTGCCCCACCCTGAATAGGGCTCTGCCCGTGAGTGTGGTGGCAAAAAAAAAAAAAAAAAAAAAAAATATTTTTCGATTTTGTATTAGATGACAAGACAAGTCGGCACAGGCTATCGATATTCAATTGAGCTTAAATTTCACACACAACACACAAGCTGGAATCACCAAAGAGATCAAAAATAGTGGGGTATGCGTTCGGATTTTCTCAAAAAAAAAACTCAAGTATAGGCTCTCTCTTTCTTTCTCCTGCTCTCTCTCTATATATATATATATATATATACTGCTCTCTGCTATATATATATAAATATATATATATATATATATATATATATATATATATATATATATATATATATATATATATATATATATATATATATTTATTTAAGTGACGGTATGTTAGTGTATGTACTCCTGTGTGTGAAAGGAATTTTGTTGAAATAGAAAATTAAAACTTATTTAAAATTTTATTTACAGTTATTTGCTTTAAAATAAAATAGTCAAAATGTAGTACCAGTCGATTCCGCTTTGAAAATGACCGCGACCTTTTTTTGACCTTTCTGACCGCGATTTTTTGAGCTCAATTTTGTGACCTTTTGGCGTTCACAGCACGGGCGTTGACCTTTTCGACCAACCCTTTGGTCCTCCATGGGTCAATTTTGTTTTTTGAGAACCCTAATTTTTTGAGAACCCTAATTTTTTGAGAACCCTAATTTTTTGAGAACCCTAATTTTTTGAGAACCCTAATTTTTTTGAGGGGCACTAATTTTTTTGAGAAACCCTAATTTTTGGCAACCCTAATTTTTCAACCCTAATTTTGGCAACCCTTCGAAGAAGGGTTACGCCAAACGGTTGCGTAAGCTGTACGTATTACCCCCCTATTTTACGCCCCTAATTTTTTCGACCATGGGTCAATTTTGCCCACGGTAATTTTTGACTTCATTTAGGGGCTTAGCCCGTTTTGATGTCTTAACCTTGTTTTACCATGATTTTTCGACCAAACCTTTGATCTTCCATGGGTCATTTTTTGCCCACGGTGATTTTTGGATACCCTTTGGTCTTCCATGGTCAATTTGGCCCACGGTAATTTTTTGGCTACCCTTTGGTTTTCCATGGGTCAATTTTGGCCACCTAATTTTCGACCAACCTTTGGTCTTCCATGGGTCAATTTTGGACCACGGTAATTTTTGGCTACCCCTTTGGTCTTCCGTGGGTCAATTTTGGCCCACCCTAATTTCGACCAACCCTTTGGTCTTCCATGGGTCAATTTTGACACACGGTAATTTTTTGTCCAACCCTTTGGTCTTCCATAGGTCAATTTTGGCCCACGGTAATTTGATCTTCCTTTAGGGGCTTAGCCCTGTTTTGATGTCTTTACCTTGTTTGACCATGATATTTCGGCCTTAACCTTGCCATATACCGCCAGGTCATTTTTTTTGCCACGAAATTTTAGAGGGCACCCTTTGCCCCAGGGCTTAGCCGTTTGATGTCTTTACATTGTTTGACCATGATATTTCGGGCTTTTACCTTGCCATATACCATGGATCAATTTTGGCCCACGCTAATTTTTTTACCCACTCGTGGCCCAACCGTCACATATTTCGTTCCTAGCTGAACGCATGTATGGATCTTTCCTAACTTATTTCCATCCCACACACACTTACACTTATATACACATTCACTATGACACTTATGCACACACGCGCCACATTTACCCCATAGACACTTACATTTTACACTTATACGCACGTACAAAACACACTGCAAACCCTTTGGTCTTCCGTAGGGTCAGGTTGACCCACGGTATTTTGTCCTTCCTTTACCGGGTTTTAGCGGCGCGCGCGATCTTAACCTTGTTTGACCATGATATTTCGGCCTTGACCTTTGCCATATGCCATGGTCAATTTACCGACCAAGCTAACTTGATGAGCTGATGGTTCAATCGTCACCGTAAGAAGTACCTAGGGATGTTCTATTATTGTTCTATGAGTATTAGATGGGTGCCAGGTGAGTGCCAGGTGTTCAAGTGAGTGCCAATGAGTGCCAATAAGTGCCAAGTGAATGAGTGCCAATGAATGCCAAGTGAGTGCCACATAGTGCCAAGTGAGTGCCACATGGAGTGCCAACTGAGTGCCACTTTTTCAAGCCTTCTAGCCTCCCTGAGCCTAGAATAGCCCTAATATGGTGTCTCTAGGTAATAAGGTATGAGGAATCGATTGGCGTTGTATATTACAAGTTGCTAGGATGGTTTCCTACTATGGGTTAGTCTTTTTCTAACACAACCTTAGCCTATATATATATATATATATATATATATATATATATATATATATATATATATATATATATATATAACAACATATATATATATTGCACACACACCTACACACATACACTATGACACTTATACACACATTCACTATGACACTTATACACACTATGACACTTATAAGCACTTACACTCTCCATAGACACTTACATTAAACCATATACCCTTACACACACACAGATACACTTACTTACACTCACACACTCCAAATTTTGATGCCTCAGCACGATTACTTACTCAACTTTGATGCCCACTCAGCACTGTTCTCAACTGATGCTAACATAAATGCCAGCATTGATACCTCAGCTTTGAGGTTAATCTTTGATGACTCATCTTTGATGATCATCTTTGATACCATCTATGACTTCAATTTCTCTTTGATGAAATCATTTTGATAAGCTCCACATCTCCTCCACCCACACATCATAGGAACCAGAGTTAATAGTAAATAATAAAGCCCTGGTTCGCCAAGCGTACCATCAGGTTGCCGCATGATCTCTCCGCGTGAATCCACGAACCCGCACCCGCAGGTGCGTCCCGCCGCGTCCCCACGAGCGCCCGCAGGCGTAATATTTCCGCGTACCCGCCCGCCGCGAGCGCCCGCAGGCATCATATTTCCCCGCGTTCCCGCCCGCCGCGCGTGCATCCGCAGGCCTGCAATACGAGATGAAATATATATATGCCTCGGTCATTCATTTTATTTCATGCTTAAAACATTTCAAGGTTTCTTTTTCAAATATGCTATGAGTCATTCATTTTATTTCATACTTAAACACATTTTTTTTATTAAAACATTTTTTCACAACTGCAACTCATTACAGACCTATTATTTAACACATATATTTATTAACATTATTTTTTACTTAATACTTTTTATATACTTTTAATTTATAAATTTTTAAAAATTGCATGTAAGAAGAAAAGAAAAAATCCAGGGTGTCTGATATATAATCATTTTATTTACTACAATTCATTTTGAGGAATTTTACTAAAAGCGGTGGTGCGTACGTAGGGCGGGTAGATCGATTGGAGTCGATGGGGTGTTACCCTAACACTATGGGATAATTATGCTTTGTTTTACTGCTTTACTGCTTTTAACTCATGTTTTACTGCTTTAACTCATGTTTTACTGCTTTAACTCACATACCATTACATACCTTAAAACAGTAAAAGCAGTAAAAGCAGTAAAACCTAACACCCTAGGGGATCAGTATGCTTTTGTTTTACTGCTTTACTGCTTTAACTTTCTGCTTTACTGCTTTAACTTTCTGCTTTACTGCTTTAACTTTCCGCTTTACTGCTTTAATTTTACTGCTTTAACTCATATATTTATTAACATTATGTTTTTTTATTTTGTTTTAATGCTTTTATTTATTTTATTATTATTTTTTATTTATTTTATTATTATTTTATTATTTTTAATATTTCAATTTTTATTCTTATTTTATTTTTTGATTATTATTTTTAGAATTTTATAATTTCTTTCATTTTTATTTTATTATTTTATTATTTTTTATTATTTATTTTTTATTTTTTATTATACTTGGTGTTATTTACTTCATGCCTATTGTTATTATTTAGAACACACATTCACTATGACATATACACATTCACTGCGGCTTGCTTATGCACGCATTCACTATGCCACTTACGTTTCACAGACCTTACATTTATATACACGGTTGCTTACGCGGATTGCTTACACCTGGATTTACTTACACACCAGTTTACTTACACTCCTGGTTATACACTCACACTGGATTCTTTGTTGCTTGCATGGCGTTATGGTTGTTAAGAACGTTTTTATGTTTGAAGTTCGGTATGCGTTTATGTTGCTCGTTCAGATATGACTAAAATTCAAAAGTTTCTTAAAAACTTCTATAATAAATCAATCATTATCTTTGAACAAAAAAGAAATTATTATTAACTGTTAATACTTTTTTGTTTATAAATTTTATAACTATCAAGTTTAAAATAATTTTTACTAAAATTTTATGAAATTTTATTAAAATCATATATTTTACGTACCTTAAAGCAATAAATCAAAGTAAATCAGTAAGGTCAGCCCCTGGCACCCCTCTACACCAAGCTATGCCGCGTTATGTTCTATTGACTTACTGCTTCACATCATCTTTAGCCGTGTAATAAGTATAAAAAATAACAAAATAAGTTCTTCGCTGCCTAACATAACATTTATTTTATTAAAAATCTTTTTTTCTTCTTATTTAAAATAACAATTATTCACTTACATTTATATTATTCGCTCGATGTTAACTAAAATATTTCAAAGTTTTTAAATAATTCGGATTTTCTTTATTATTATTATTATTAGCTATTATTATTATTATCTATGTACATTGACAATCCATCACGAGAAAACACAACAAACCACCTCCTTACAGATACAGAAACTGACCTCTCTCTCAAAATGTGTTGAAATAACACTTCAGGCCTAAAGTGGGATAATCCTTTTTTTTCATCCGGTGGAGCCTAATTCCAGGTCAAAATATATTTCAAACTGACCTTTTTTCTGTAAAATGTGGTGCAATAACTACGTTAAGCCTAAATTTAAATTTAGGATAAGCCTTTTTGTATCCCAGGCTGATTTAAGCCTAATACCAGGTCAAAAGGTAATTCCAGTATATTACTTCATGTTATTATTATTTTATAAATATATTTCAAACTGAAACATGCTGGATCAGTAAGATCCTTTAAGCAGGTAAGAAGGAAATGTTTACCTTTCTTGTGTGGGGGGCCGGGGAAATCTTTTTTCTATTTGACCTCGTATGTGATTGGTCGGGAATTATTTTATCGCTTTTTTTGGTTTTACGTATGTAAAAACATGTTTTTTCATATCCTGAACCTTATCTGTGATTGGATGAAAATTATATTGGAGGATGCGTGTTTTAGATCCAAACTCATTTAAAATCATACTCGTTTTGGCTCTTAAGCGGTGCACAAGTTCTCTGGTTTGTAATAAAAGTGTTCTATTTTCACTAAGTGTATATCATGAACCACCTTAACATGTATACCTCAATACAAGACATTATCCAGTGGGAAATCAAGATCCCAGGAAGTAGGGTTTCATTCTTATATAAAAGAAAACCCGATGGATTTGAATTTTTCAAATGTGCTACCCAATCACCCTGTTATAATACCAAGCGTATTTTCGTGAGTCCAGATGAATTACTTTTTATATGTAATCACACTGAAGAGTGGCTTACAGAATACTTTAAACCAAGCTCAGCTTTAAACTGGACCGAAACAGTTATTAGCCTGTGCGAAGAAACCAGCGATAAGCAACTTACTCTAGCATTTTATAAACATCAAAACATAATCAGTTTGGAAGTTAGATTATGGGAGAGAAATAATGAAACAGCAGTATTTGAACCTACATCATTTGGATTCTACATTTCAGGCCTAGCGCAGCTGAAATGTACGAATCCAAATGTTAATGCAACTGAAGAAGACATATGTGTTATCTAATTACGTAACCGTAATTCATTACATGTTATACCAAGAATACTGCATTTAAGAAAACCCTGATCGATGATCCTACGGTTATCATCGACCGCTTCCTAAGTTCTATAGACGTACAGAAATTCATTTATCTACTTAGAAAACAATGGCAATGGCATTTATGCAGGTGACCCAGAATGTAAATATACTATGATATCTGAGCGGGAACTTTTTACGTATGTGTTAACTGAAGGTATTACTGAGACACGAAACTATATCATCGATAATGATATAAATGATTGGCATATTTGCAAAGATTTAGAGAATTTTAATATAAAATAATCATAAACAGTATGTGTAAAATGTATGTGGAAGTGTTATATATAATAATATTCCTGTATTATATTTAATGTGAACCTTATATAAAATCATTGTATATATTTAATTTTAGCCTTATATATATATATATACATATATATATATACTATATATATACATAATTATATATATATATATATCTCTTATATATATATATATATATATATATATATATATATATATATATATATATATATATATATATATATATATATATATATATATATATATACTAATAGATAATGATTATTGGAATTCTAATTATATAGTAAAGTTTTTATTATCCTTATTTTTATTATTATTATTTACATGAATGTTAAGAGTTTAAATAAACGAGCCCCAGGTTCAGGATATGAAAACATGTTTTTACATACGTAAAACCAAAAAAGCGATAAAATAATTCCCGACCAATCACATACGAGGTCATATAGAGATAAAGATTACTCCGTCCACTAAAAAAGGTAAACATTTCCTTCTTACCTGATTAAAGGATCCCTACCGATCCAGCATGTTTCAGTTTGAAATGTTATAAAATAATAACATTGATTCTCGATTCTTTTTATACTGGAATTACCTTTTGACCTGGTATTGACGTCAGCTAGGATACGAAAACATCCTAAATTTAGACTGGTAGGCCCTAACATATAGTTATTGCACCACATTTACAGAAAAAAGGAGTCAGTTTGAAATACTTTTGACCTGGAATTGGGTCCTTGGGATACAAAGGATTATCTAATTTTAGGCCTGAAGTAGTTGTCCAACACATTTTGAGAGATAGAATTTCATTATCTGTAAAGAATTGCAGTTTGTTGTTTTCTCGTGATAGTTGTCAGAAATGTCAATAAGATAATGATATTAAAAACGGCCTTAATGATAGATGAAAATCCAATTATTAAAACGTTGAGTTATGTTAGTTAACATCGTTGGAAAGTAAAATCGCTGTAAGTGAATAATTGTTATTTTTAAATAAGAACTTAAAAAGATTTTAATAAAATAAATGTTATGTTAGCAGCGAAGAACTTATTTTATTATTATACATATTACACGACTAAAGATGATGTAAACAGTAGGAGTCAGTAGAACATGCTTGGTGTGGGGGGGGGGGGTGCTGGGAGGCACTGGTTTACTGATTTGTTGCTTTGGTTTGCGTAAAAGATATATGATTTTGATAAAGATTTCATGGAATTTTGGTAAAGTTATTTTAAACTTGATGGTTATAAAGGAGATTTATAAACAAAAGTAGTATGGATAATTCTTGTTCAAGATAATTGATTCAGTTACAAAGCTTTAAAATATTAAATTCTATTGAATAAAATGCTCATCTTTATCGGTGGTGCGATAAATAAATATTAATGTGAGTGAAGTAAAATCTGTGTGGTGTAAAGTAAATCACCAAGTGTGTAAGAAATGAAATCTGTGTGTGTAATAGAGAGTAAATCTGCGATGTGTAAAATGGAAATCTGTGTGTGTGTATAAGTGTAAATGTAGTGTCTATGGGTAAAATGTAAAGGAGTAGCATAGTGAATGCATTATAGTGTCATAGTGAATGTGCTCAAGTATGTGAGTGAATGTGTGTTCTAAATGTGTAATAGGCATGAGAGTAAATAACACTAGAATATAATAATAAAAATAAAATAAAATAATAAAAATAATAAAAATAATAAAAATAATAATAAAAAATAAAATAATAAAATAATAAAAATATTAATAAAAATAATAAATAATAATAAAATAAAATAATAAAAATATAAAAATAATAATAAAAATAAATAAAAATAATAGTAATAAATAAAAAGTAATAAAACAAAATAAAAAACATAAATGTTAATAAATATGAGTTAAAACAATTAAGCAGAAAGTTAAGAGGCTGTTAAGCAAGGAGGATTGAAGCGGTGAGCGAGAGGTTGAAGGCGGTAAGGCAGAGGTTGAGCGGTGAGCGGTGAAGGCAAAGTACTAGTCACAGGTTGTTGGTGGCACTTGCTCTGTTGTTTTGCTGCTTTTATACTTTGAGTCTGTATATGTGAGTTAAAGCAGTAAAACATGATTTAAAGCAGTAAACATGGGTTAAAGCAGTAAAACAGTAAAACAAGAGCATCTAAGCCCATGGGTGTTAGGTAACACCTCTATTATTACTGATTTACTGCTGAAATATGTAATGTTAATGTTTTTAGTAAAATTTCGTACAATTGTAGTAAAATAAAATGATTATATATCAGACACTCTGGATTTTTTCTTCTTACATACAATTTTTAAAAATTTATAAATTAAAAAGTATTAAGTAAAAAGTATTAAGTAAAAAATAATGTTAATAAATATATGTGTTAAATAATAGGTCTGTAATGAGTTACAGTTTTAGGTTCGCGAAAATGTTTTTAATAAAAAATGTTTAAGTATGAAATAAAAATGAATGACTCATAGTATATTTGAAAAGAAATTCTTTGAAATGTTTAAGTATGAAATAAAAATGAATGACTTATAGTATATATATATATTTTTCATTCGCGCGGGATGCGGAAAAATTGCGCCTGCGGGCGCACGCGGCGGGCGGGAACGCGGCGGGTCGCACCTGCGGGTGCGGGTTCGTGGGACTTCACGCGGAGAGATCATGCGGCAACCTGATGGTACGCTTATGAACTAGGGGAAGACATTAATATTAACTCTGTTCTATGATGTGGGGTAGAGATGAGCCATCAAAGGTGATTTCATCAAAGATGAATCATCAATATAGATGGTATCAAAGATGACGTCATCAAAGATGAGTCATCAAAGATGAGCCTTCAAAGTTGAGGTATCAATGCTGAGGCATTTATGCTGGGGCATCAAAGTTGAGGCATCAAAGTTGAGGCATCAAAGTTGAGGCATCAAAGTTGAGGCATCAAAATTTCGAGTGTGTGAGTGTAAGTGTAAGTGTATCTGTGTGTGTAAGTGTATATGGTTTAATGTAAGTGTCTATGGAGAGTGTAAGTGCTTATAAGTGTCATAGTGTGTATAAGTGTCATAGTGTATGTGTGTATAAGTGTCATAGTGTGTGTGTAGGTGTGTGTGTGCAAGTAATATATATATATATATATATATATATATATATATATATATATATATATATATATATATATATATATATATATATATATATATATATATATATATATATATATATATATAGGCTATAAGTGGTAGAAAAAGACTAACTCATAGTAGGAATCATCCTAAATATATACCAATCGATTCCTCATACCTTATTACCTAGGGGTAGACACCCATATTAGGGCTATTCTAGGCTCAGGGGAGGCTAGAAAAGGCTTGAAAAAATGGCACTCAGTTGGCACTATGTGGTACTCAGTCACTGGCACTCACTTGGCACTCATTGGCTCACTTGGCACTCATTGGCACTCATTGGCACTCACTTGGGACTCATTGGCACTCACCGGCACTCCATCAATACTCATAGAACACTAATAGACATCCCTAGGTACTTCTTACGGTGATTGTAGGAACCATCAAAGCCATCAAGTTAGCGTGGTTCAAAATTGACCCATGGTATCTGTCAGCAAGGAATCAAGGCCGAATATAGTCAAAAGGTTAAGACATCAAAAAAGGGCTAAACCCGGGAAGGACCAACCGTGGGTCAGAATTGTTGACCCATGGAAGATCAAAGGGTTGGTAGTGTGTTTGTACGTGCGTATAAGTGTAAATGTAAGTGTCTATGGGTAAATGTAAGTGTCATAGTGAATGCGTGTATAAGTGTCATAGTGAGTGTGTGTGTATGTGTAAGTGTGTGTGTGTGTGTGTGTGTGTGTGTGTGTGTGTGTGTGTGTGTGTGTGTGTGTGTGTAGGTGTTCAAGAGGGTAGGTCCATACATGCGTTCAAGTTAGGAATGAAATATGGGGACACGAGTGGCCAAAAAAATTGGCGTGGGCCAAATTGACCCATGGTATATGGCAGAGTCAAGGCAGAAATATCATGGTCAAACAATGTAAAGACATCAAAACGGGCTAAGCCCCTAAAGGGTGCCCTAAAATTACCGCATGGGCAAAAAATGACCCATGGTATATGGCAAAGGTAAGGCCGAAATATCATGGTCAAACAAGGTAGAACATCAAAAATAGGGCTAAGCCCTAAAAGGAAGATCAAAAATTACCGTGGGTATGACCCATGGAAGACCAAAGGGTTGGTCGAAAATTAGGGTGGAGTCAAAATTATTATGGAGAGACAAGGTTGGTCAAAGAAATTAGAATTGGAGCCAAAATTGACTCATGGAAAACAGGGTAGCCAAAAGTACAGTGGTCCAAAATTGACCCATGGAAGACCAAAGGGGTGGCCGAATTACCGTGGGCAAAAAAATGACCCATGGAGAATCAAGGGTTGGTCGAAATATAGTGGTCAAACAAGGTTAAAGACATCAAAAGCAGGCTACAAGCCCTAAAGGAAGATCAAAAAATTACCGTGGGCAAAAAAATTGACCCATGGTCGAAAAAAATTGGGGGGCGTAAAATAGGGGGGGCAATACGTACGAACAACGGTTGCTGACGCAACCGTTTAGCGCAACCTCCTTCTTCGAAGGGTTGCCAAAAAAATTAGAGGTTGCCGAAAAAATTAGGGTTGCCAAAATTAGGGTTGCCAAAAATTAGGTTTGCCGAAAAAATTAGGTTCTCTCCAAAATTAGGGTTCTCAAAATTAGGGTTCTCAAAAATTAGGGTTCTCAAAAATTAGGGTTCTCAAAAATTAGGGTTGCCAAAAAATACCGTGGGCCAAAATGACCATGGAAGACCAAGGGTTGGTCGAAAAAAAAAAGGTCAAAGCCAAAAAGGTGAACGCCAAAAAAGGTCAAGGTCAGGTAAAATTCGAGCTCAAAAGGTCGTGGTCAGAAAAGGTCAAAAAAGGTCGCGGTCATTTTTCTCCGAAATGGCTCCCCTACTACTTATATATATATTTCTGACCTTAATACATTTATTAATATTCCTTCCATCGACTCTCTCTCTCTCTCTCTCTCTCTCTCTTTCTCTCTCTCTCTTTCTCTCCTTCTCTCTCTTTCCTCTTTCTCTCTCACTATATATATATATATATATATATGTACTATATATATATATATATATATATATATATATATATAAATATATATATATATATATATATATATATATATATATATATATATATATATATATATATATATATATATATATATATATATATATATATATACTGTATATATTTTTTATGATGCAGATAAATATGTGCTTTTTTTTATTTTGTTCCATATATTGTTATTACATTATACTAACAATAGATATGAGCGTTGATGAGTAGGGTAAAAAAAATAAATGAAAAAAAAGGTAATCATTTAAAAATATTGTACTTTTTAAAGAATCTTACGTATGGCAGCGCCTGAGACAAATTGGCATTCGGGATATCTTTTGAAGCACAAAAATCCTCCCTTTAAAAATGATAAATAGTGTTACGCCAAAGTTGATTCATATAGGTTAGGTTGAAATTTACTGCATCGTAGATTAATATAGGTTAGGTTGCGTTTCAATGCATCGTCGATCAATATAGGTTAGGTTGCGTTTTACTGCCCTCTAAGTTCAGGTTATGATATGTTTTGTTAGGTATACACAAAATCTATATATGAAAACAAAACCCAATACGGAACGTATTTTACCCAAAAACATTATTTATTACCCTACCTTGAATTCTTTCACTCGGCAGCACTAAAAGCCGTTTTCTTTCTCATGCAAAATCATCATTATAGTATTCCTCCCTCACTCTCTCTCACTCAGTTTCAATCATCCATCCTTCCATTCATCCTCCCTTTACCGTCGATCCTGTTCCTCATTCTTTTTTTATTTTATTATATATATATATATATATATATATATATATATATATATATATATATATATATATATATATATATATATATATATATATATATATATATATATACCATTTCTGTTCTATTAAGATCTATATATATATATATATATATTATATTTATATATATCACCCGCCTTTTCTCGCCAAGACTGGGGGTAAGGTGTGTAGCATAAACTGGAAACAGAAAAGTAGTAGAAGAATATGACTCAAGTCGAAAAGAAAGCCCAGCCTTACTGCCCCCTTTATAACCTAAAGTGAGAACTACTCTCAGTCAGAAAAAAATCTACCCTAGAGCTTCACGGAACTGCGACGGACCAGCACTATGGCATTTCGTCAATGTAGGGTTCATCCCTTGGCCCAGATGGGCCACAACCATACCCCTTCAAAAAAAACCGGCCATTGACTACTATTATGCACTTTTTTTCTCACCTCTTAAAAACTCGCATTCTTCACTTCCGGTCATTCCTTTACTGATCAACCCACTTTTTCTTCGGTCTCCCAGCCGGTCGATTAAGAGAACAATCACCACTGTACATCCTCTTAACAAACTGACTATCATCCATCCTTTTCATATGACCAAACCATCTCAACGTACTTTCATTTATTCTCTCATTTACTCCTTCTTCACACCACGCAACTCCCTAATGCGCTCATTCCTCATTTTATCAATTCTTCTGACACCTAACACGCCCCTAAGATTGTCCGTCTGGACACATTGTACTTTAGATACAATTCCAGACCATAGTTTCAATACTATACATTAAAACTGGTAACAACATACCCTCATGTAAGACTCTAGTGCACTCAAGACTTAGTCCTTTTACATCTACCAAGGATTTAATTGCTCCAGCCAGCTTCCTACCATTCAAAACTTTCCTACTACACTCCGCATCATCCGTTCCCTTTTCATTCAGCTTGATATCCTAAATATTTAAACTCAGACACTTGTTCCAGTTGCTCACCATCTAACATAACTTCAGACCGAGAACTGTCCTCAATAACAACCATAACCTTACTCTTATCTACGTTTACTTTCAAACCCCTCCAGAAGTAGGGACCACATTTTGGTTAACATTTAATAGTAAATTTTTTTGGGAGGGTTATGGAGTTTCCAAAACCTCAAGTTACCCCCATCCTCTTTTGATGATGTACCGATGTCAAAAACGAGGTTACATGATTATGACTCATCATTAAAGGGTGCCGCACCGCCCTTAAAGTTATAAATCTGAGAACTGCCATGACCACATTTTAGTTAACACATCGTTATAAATTTTGAGGCTACCATAACCACATTGTGGATTAACACAATGTTATAAATTTGAGGGGTTATTTTGGATGTTTTTCTAATCATTATTCCCCATCTCACCTGTTACCCACACTTTTGATGACGTAATCTCGTCGATAGACGAGGTTACGTGGTTATGACTCATCATTAAGGAGTGCCCTCATTTTCCTTTAGGTTGTAATTTTCCGTACTCCCTTAGGTTAAGTTAGAGAGTAGATAAAGGGTTGAAACTTTTTGTACATATAGGTGATAAAGTATCCTTGTCGTAGACGAGGTTACGTATGTATTGTAGTGGTACATCTGGTTCTATATCTGAGGAGGTACTTCTTAGAGAGTAGGTAAAGGGTTGAAATTTGCATCGCATATAGGTGATGACGTAACCTCGTCGCAGACGAGGTTACGAATGTTTTTGTCCAAGGGTTATGGTTCGATATCTGAAGAGATACTTCTTATAGAGTAGGTAAAGGGTTGGAACTTGCTATACTTATAGGTGATAACGCAACCTATTCTGCAACGATGGTACGTCCCTGTCGCGGTACCAGTGGTTCTATATCTGAGTAGGTACTTCTTAGAGACATCTTAGCCCGTTTATATTTGATATACACCTTTTTACGTGCCGCTTTGTCTTTTGTGTGATGGGGTTGAGCCCAAAAACCTTGGAAACTGTCGTAGAAATATTCAAAACTTGATTTTGACTTGCCTAATGAATGTTACATCAATGTTGGGTGACGGATCGCTTGAAGGCCAACGCGAACGCGAAAGTGCGCTCGCCCGCAGGCGCGAATAGGCGCTACTCTGCGTGAAACCGACGCGTGCGCTGCAGGCTAAATACATCCGTGCGAATATATTTTTTATTAAAAATATCAATTAATCAATTGATCAATCGATCAAACCACACACCCTGCCCCTCCCCTGGCATCTGTGATCTATTGATTAAGCGATTAAAGTGGTATTTAAACACATTTTGTAACAAACCAATAGTGAAAATAACTACATTATATGTAAAATATAATATATTTGATATATTTATTAAAAAATTATATTAATCCATTCCTCCCTCTTCCTGCCCTTCCTCTTCCATCCATCCACCTATTTCTTTCTCTCTCTCTCTCTCTCTCTTTCTCTCCTCTCTCTCTCCTTTCCTCTCCTCTCTCTCTTTCTCTCTCTCTTTCTCTCTCTCTCCTCTTTCTCTCTCTCTCTCCTCTTTGATATATATCTTTATTTATATACATATATATATGTATATATATATATATATATATATATATATATATATATATATATATATATGTATATGTATATATATAATATTAATATTATATATACTTTATATATATATATATATATATATATATATATATCGTATTTAAAATACATTCAGATTTCAGACATTTGATAAATATGGATGTGTGTAAATTTATGTTCCGTAGTCCAGCTGCATGTCTTGTGTCAGGACCTACACGCTGTGGCAAAACCTTTATGTTAATAAATATTTTAAAAGAGGTAGAGATTTTTAATGTAAGTCTTAAAATAGTATGGTGTTACTAATGTTTACCAACCAAAAGTTTAATAGACCATAATAAAGATGCAATTCAATTTTCTTGAAGGAAAATATGACATCAAATCGGTGGAAAATGTAGGGCATAAAATTATTGTGTTATACGACCTAATGTATAAATTTAATGAAGATATAGCTGAAACGTTCATTGTATCTCTAATCATTTAAA